>JARKHS020031197.1:0-76028 GCA_030143305.2 Amblyomma americanum
GTGTGAAAAGGAACATAGGCCCTTATTGCTAGCATTTCTGGATATTAGGGGAGCCTATGACAACGTTACTCAGGAGCATTTTTGGGACATATTGGGCACATTGGATGTGGAAAATGGAGTAATTAATCTTTTAAAAGATATATATAGAGGTAACAGAGTGCTCATAAAATGGGAAAAAAATGTATCAGGGCCTGTAGAGATACAGCGGGGGCTTAGACAAGGATGTCCTCTGTCCCCTTTGTTGTTCATGTTGTACCTGCAAGGTTTGGAGGCCAAGCTAGAGGGGAGCGGACTAGGTTTCAACCTATCTTTTTTCAAGCAAGGGGAATTGATTAAACAGACATTACCGGGACTAATATATGCGGACGATATAGTGATAATGGCTGACAACAAGGAAGACCTGCAGAAGTTGTTAGACATATGCAGTACAGAGGGAGATAGATTAGGCTTCAAGTATAGTAAGGAAAAATCTGCAGTCATGACATTTAATGAAGAGGGCGGCGAGCATAGAATACAGGAGTTCGTGCTAAAGGTAGTGAATGAGTACAAGTATCTTGGGGTGTGGATAAATAAGTGTTGAGTATCTGACAGAGCATGAAAAATATGTAATGAATAAAGCTAGTAGGAATGCAGCTGTCATGAAAAATAGGGCACTGTGGAATTACAATAGGTATGAGGTGGTAAGAGGGATCTGGAAAGGGGTGATGGTCCCTAGCCTGACCTTCGGGAATGCGGTCCTGTGTATGAGGCCAGATGTTCAAGCAAGGCTGGAAATTAGGCAACGGGGAGTAGAGAGGTTAGCTTTGGGAGCACATGGCAATACACCAAATCAGGGGGTACAGGGTGATATGGGATGGGCGTCTTTCGAGAGCAGAGAGGCTAGCAGTAAGATAGCATTTGAGGAACGATTGAGAAGGATGGAGGAAAAGCGGTGGGCTAGGAAAGTTTTCAGATACCTGTATATAAAGAATATTGACACGAAATGGAGAAAGCGAACTAGAAAATTGACAAGCAAATATCTGGACAGCAGTAAGGGGGCAAATCAGCAATTATCGGTTAAGAAAAAGGTTAAAGGAACAGAGAGAGCTTTGTGGAAAACAGGGATGCTGACGAAATCGGCACTAGAAACATACCGGACCTTTAAACAGGAAATTGTCAAAGAAAATATCTATGATAATTGTAGGGGAAGTTCTTTGTTGTTTGAGGCCAGGACTGGAGTTTTGCGGACTAAGAAGTATAGAGTCAGGTACCAGGAGATAGACACTTTGTGCATTGCGTGCGGAGCGGAGGAGGAAACGGCTGAACACTTGATACTTTTCTGTAAAGGGCTTCACCCTACAGTGGAAGGCAGCGGGGCTGACTTACCCAAGGCATTGGGGTTTAGGGATAGTGAAGGGAAAGTGGATTTTAAGAGGTTAGAAGTAACCAAGCGAAGGTTATCTGATTGGTGGCTAAAAGCAAGACAGGAGTAAAATTTCACAAGACATGGCTAGGTGGCTTGAGCCACCGCCCGATGTAAAGGGTTCAGCCGTATCCATCCATCCATCCATCCATTGTGAGGTCATTCCTCCCCACATCTTACGTCATGAAAGTGTCTCTTTTCACATCTCAGCGTGTCGGGCTTGTTTTACAAAACGATTACCCGTTTTGTATACTACTGGCATTCATTTCCGAACACACGATGACCACGCGTCTTTTACACCTTAGGTAGGAATGTTTACAGGTGGCATCGTCTCGGTTGTCTGTGCTGCCGAGTAATAAGTTCGTTTGAGCGGTCTTTGAAGAAATTACGTGCTGTATAGACCCGCATTTGTAGTGCAGTCTTTCAGCAAAGATGGCGCTACAAAACTGTCGGGAAAAAAGTCTTATGGTTCTCGTTGTCTTGTGTGCATGTGGTACAACCGTCGCCGTGCTTATGCAAGTGGTACGACTCTCTTCACCGTTCTGCACAGGTGGAACCGCAACGGTTCATAATCAGCGGCGAAGTGGCAGTCTTAAACACCACCACCATTGAGATCACGGAACTGCCAGTGCGGGTGTGGACCCAGACCTACAAGGAGTCTGTGCTCGAGACCATGGTGCACGGCACCGAGAAAGTGCCCCCCCTCATCACGGACTACAAGGAGTACCACACGGACACCACCGTCCGGTTCGTGGTCTCCATGACCGAGGAGAAGTTGTCCAGGATGCGCGATGAAGGGCTGCACAAGGCGTTCAAGTTGCAGGCGTCCCTCACCACCTCCTCCATGGTGCTGTTCGACTCGAAGGGTGTCCTGAGAACGTTTCGGACGCCCGAGGACATTTTGCGCGACTTCTTCGCCACGCGTCTGGAAGGGTGAGAGCGTCTTGACATCAGCATCACTTCGCGCGAAACGATGTTCAGCAAATTTCAGGTCTGACTGCATACCGGGAGTAATGCATAAAATATTGTCGTCAATGCTTAATTATGTCACCATTCTGTGTCATGCATGCCGGTACAGCAGCTTCGAGCCCGTAGTGCACTGCATGTAATATTCATGTGGTCCTTGCGCCCCTTTTGACATGCACTTTCTACAGACCTTCCGATTCGTTCAGTATCGCTTGCTCAGCGTCACTGCAAGATCAGCTTGCAGCTGCGGAGCTGAGGAAACGTTGCATGTCGTTATTGCTTTTCTTATAAAAAAAAAACGGACGCACGAAGTCCCCATTCTAGACTAAATCGAGACATCGTGTAATTAAGCATTGTGTCCAAGCGAATGAGGAACCTTCAATAGCTTTCACATTATTAGGCTTTTGTCACTCCAGAAAGAGACTGATTCAAGCTCAGTTCAGCGACAGCAGCGTTGTAACATCGCTGTAGATTACGTTATCCTTGCTCTCTATGACAGAATGGCACTACATTTTGGTTAGCACTTTCGTTGTTGCGTTCTATGGCGAAAGTTCGTCATTTTTGGCGTTACGACTCTCGTTCTTGTAAACCGTTCTGTGCGTTAAAGTGAGACTGAGGAAATATTCAAGTTGGCCTCTATCGATAGTTTACCGTGTACTTACTAACGACAAAAAATGCTACTTTCACTGATAACGAAGCCTTTATATAAGATGCAAAACACCATAAAATAAAATACGAGTGCCGCAGCTACCGGTCGATTCCGCAAACAAACTGCAGTGAGTCGACACAATTTTTGGGCGGAGGTGATCCCGGAGGGGTAACTGCGCCGCCGTTCACTTCAAAACTCTAATCACGGTGACTTTTTTTATATATATAAGCGTCACAAGCTTCAATCGCCGGCTGGGAAATTTTGAAATAAAATTCTCGGCAATAAATGCGCCTTTTGCAGCCCCATTAAGATAATGTAACCAAAAGCAGCCATAGAAGTATTTTTTACGATGAATCAAAATTTGATGACGTCGTCCTCCTTATTCTCTTAAGGTGAGGAAGCATTTTGTTTTCTTTCTCATGAAGGATCAGCCGCGGTGGGTCTGGATTTAGCCTTCTGTTGATGATCTCAAGGTCTCGGGTTCGCTCCCGGCTGCGGCAGCTGTATTCTATTGCAGGCGATATACAAAAACGCCCGTATGCTGTGTGATGTCAGCGCACGATAAGGAACCTATGGTGGTCTAACTGAACCCGGAATCCTTCACTACGGCGTCCCTCATATCTCCGAGATCTTCGGGGACGTTGTTAAACCCCTCAATTTTATCTTTAACGAAGGCGGCAGTTTTCGACATTTTCTGGGAGCTGTTTTTCTGATAATTGGTGGGGAAGAAGCAACAGTAAAGCTTTGGGCGTTTCCGAATGCATGACACGTTAATGAGATGATTATACATCAAATTGAAATGTCTCCTGCGTCTTCCTGCTATCCATGACAGGTAAAGGAACAAGTAAGAATGCTACGTCGTTTTGTCCAGCCCACCTGATAAAAACTCGTATGCACGCTAATCAACACCGCAGGTACGTGAAGCGGAAGGCCTACCTTATCGGACTGCTGTCGGCCGAGGCGAAGCGGCTGGAGAACCAGGCACGCTTCATCCTGGAGAAGATAGACAACATCATCAAGATCGAGAACCGGCGCCGCAAGGAGATGATAGAGACCCTTCGGGCGAGGAGCTACGACCCCGACCCGCTCGTGCTGTGGAAGAAGCAGCAGCAGCAACAGACCGGCCGGCGTGACAGCCAGGCAGAGTCCCAGGATGAAGGCGAGGACGCCGCGGTGGCTGAGGAGGACGACGACAAGGATAAAGAGGGCGGCAGCGTCCACTTCAACTACTTGCTGGGCATGCCACTGTGGAGCCTGACCCGTGAACGCAAGGACGACTTGCTCAAGAAGAGGGACGAGAAGAGAGCGGAACTGGAGGTTCTGCGAAAAAAGTCCCCCGAGAACCTCTGGGAGGAGGACCTGGACGCCTTCTCTGCCAAGCTAGACGAAGTGGAGGAGGTCGAACGCAACGAAGAGAGTGGAGCCAAGGCCCCGAAGGGTTCCAAAGGCGGACGCGGAAAGGTACTTCTGAAACAAGTTTATTTACTATTTACTGGAGCTCTCAACGCCGGTAGGCATTACTAAGTTACCTATTTGCCTGTCACGGTGCGTTAGATTCGTTGAAGCGGTACTGTCTTTTTTTATCTAGATTTAGTACTTGGACTGCTAAAACAAGCGTTAAATTTGTGTATATTTTCTGAAAAATTGACTACGCTTACGCTACGCTGCCCAAGTCGCGTATTGTTTTTTTTTCAATCTCTTCCCTTTTTGCCTCTCCCTTCACGTCATAGTCCGGGTGTCCGCGAAATGTAAAGCTGCTACCACGCATTTACTTTTTAACTATTTACCCCTACCCACTCGCACAGACAGTCCGTGGGGCGGTGTCTTACAACCGCCCGTCCACGCGATGACCACGAAGGTTGCGCTAGGCACGCGTTGCGTGAAATTAGTAGTAGTAAAAACTTTTATTGACACAGAAGGGGTTGGGGCACGCATGCCCCTTGGCCCCAGCACGGTCCCTCTACACTCAAACTTACATGTTCCTGCCGTAAATGACGTCGGCAGCCCGGTCCGTGGCGGTCTTTCGCCGGACCGGGTCCTCAGAACGTAGCACTGTCACCCAATCTTCCCAGCAGGTGTGGTGCACAAGGTTGCTACCCGACTGCAAAGAAGAGGTGCGTGTGTCCGGCCGAAATAACGCGTGATCGAAGGCGGCAAGTTCCCTATAAAACACCTATCGGAGGATTAGCACTTCAT
Organism: Amblyomma americanum; assembly: GCA_030143305.2. Taxonomy (NCBI): domain Eukaryota; kingdom Metazoa; phylum Arthropoda; class Arachnida; order Ixodida; family Ixodidae; genus Amblyomma; species Amblyomma americanum. Next base: position 5,214 of record JARKHS020031197.1, read on the forward strand.
GAACATGCATTTCATGTTCGTAAGAAGCGCGTATGGAAGGATTTACGGACGTCTTGATACCCCACGATGGACCTATACAGCGCCGTAACTATTTACTCGTGCAGAAATGGAAATACAAAGCCCGCCCATATGCACGCAGTATAGCTGCTATCAGCAGCGTGAGGCAAGCATAGTTCAGACTCCCTTTCACGATTCTTCGATCTAACTGTTTCCATCCGTGCTGATGTCGTAGGTTGGCTTCGGGCGCCTTCACTTTTTCCTCCGATTTAAGGCGCTTTATTGTGCCCTTCCAGGCATACGTAAGTCATTAGTCACGGTTACCGCAAGTGCCGCCACCTTTTGCGCGAATAAGTTAGTGGCTCAGAAAGGGCGCATCGTTTTCTTTGCCTTTTTCGATACAAAGCCGCATTTCGGCTGCCTCCATTAGGTGTATAGCAACCTGACACTGGACCGAACGCTCTTTAATTTTATGCGGACCGGGTGTTGGTGCGTAATACCGATAACCGGTTGCCAATCAGTGAAATCGTGGATGATGAACACATGGAAGCAGCCGAAGTCCCCACAGGCACTCAGGCCCTCAGGAAGGACTGAGGGCCGCGTATGGCGTATGCAGGCCGGGGTTGGAAACAGTTGGATTTAAGTTAACTATGAAGAATACCTTGGTAATGTGCGATCCGCTGGTGACATATACTTGCTGATTCACTCAGGGAATTAATGCAAGGCATGTTCAATGAATGAGCAGAGCAGAACGGTGGTTCTAAAAATTGATAAGGAGAAAGCCAGAGTAATGTTCAACAGTATGGGAAAGGAACAGCTGTTTACGAGTTATAGCGAGGCGCTGTAAGTAGTGAGGGATACGTCTACTTGGGGCAGGTAGTTACCGCAGATCTTGATTACGAGAGTGAAATAACGGATAAGAATGAGGCGTACCGCATTTGGCAGGTTCTCTCAGATCATAAATGGCAGTTTATCCCGGCCGCGGTGGTCGAATTTCAATGGAGGCGAAATTCTAGAGGCCCGTGTACTGTGCGATGTCAGTGCACGTTGAAGAACCCATGCGGTCGAAATTTCCGGAGCCCTTCACAACGGCGTCCCTCATAGCCTTAGTCGCTTTGGGATGTTAAACCCTCATAAACAAAGCCATAAATGGCAGTTTACCTATATCCCTTAAGATAGATGTATATACCGGTACTCACCTATGCGCCAGAAACTTCTAGGCTAACAAAAAGGGTTCAGCTTAAATTGAAGACAAAGCAGCGAGCTATGGAAAGAAAATGATAGGTGTTACGTCGACGAAAAAGGAAAAGGGCAGAAGTGGGTCAGGGAAAACGCGATTTAATGACATCCTAGTCTAAATCAAGAACAATAAATGGGTTTTGGCAGGGCATGTAATGCGAAGGCAGGAAACCGATGGTCGTTAAAAGTAACGGACTGGATTCTAAAAGAGGCAAGTGAAACAGTGCTGCAGAATGTTCGGTGGGTGGACGAAATTAAGAGTTTTCGGGGATAGGGTGACCGCAGCTGCACAGGACAGGGTTGATTGGAGAGACATGGGAGAGGCGTTTTTCTTAGTGCACGTAGGCATGATGATGATGATGATGATGATGGTGGTGATGGTGATGGTGATGGTGATGATGATGATGATGATGATGATGATGATGATGATGATGATGTACATAATGTGAGGCGCTATTGTCCTGAAGAGGGCTCGTGAACGCGCGGGATAATGATAGCTTTCGCTTTCTTTGAAGCGAATGCACCTGTCCAATGTTTTTCTCCCTGCAAGGCGGGGACGTCCAAAAAGACTGAGACCGAGACTAAACCGTCGGCGCTGGGCGAGCGCGTGGTGCCTAAAATCGAGTGGGAGGCCAAGAAGGACTGACAAGGGCACCGGACCGCGCCGCGGAGCCCGGAAGGCCGACCACGACGCTGACGCCTCGACGGAGCGCAGCCCCGACGATCCCGACCAGTCGGCGCCTGCAAAGGCACCTCAACGCAAGCGTGCTGCCGGTCGGGCTAAGCCTTCTGGCAGCAAGTCCAAGCCTGGGAAGAGGAAGAACTCCTGGTCTACATCGTCCGAGAGCGGCGACGAGTCGCTGATGTGCTTCGGCTCCGACAATGACGACGATGACGATCCCGATGTGTCGGCTGCGGGTCCTTCGGTAAGTCGAGTTCGTACGTCAGTGGGGGCTTTCAGTCTTCAACCTGGAACGGACATCACGGTCAATAGGGATGACAGGTACAGGCACTTGGCTGGCTGGCTTCCTTCGTTTGTCACTGATGGCATTCGCCTCGTGTCAAGCTTTAATCTCCCATTATCCCGCTGCTACTCAGTTACATAGGGCGTTGCCATGCGTAGCGGCTTAAGGCGCTAAAGTAAACTGTATATTGGGTGATCTTGTGCCGTCAAAACTCGGTGGCGGCGACAGCGGGAACAGTAGGCTGAGGGTGTCAAGGGCGGAGGGTGTCAAGAACAGTTCTTGGACGTGCAAAATTTAAAGGCCACGGCGAACTTTGGAAATAAAGTGTCTAAAAACGCCCACAATAATCTCGAACATCGTCGAAGCCAATGCGCTTGACCAGTGCCGTTACAGAATGCTGTGGTGGGGAATCGTGTAAGAAAGCGATAACGCCGCGTGCCGGTGGCGATAAACAGAGTAAGAAAAATTGGTGGGGCTTCAACGTTGGTAAACCGAGTAGACCTGCGAAAGCATGTTTACCCTGGTTGGCTCATTGTTTTGCTTTGATGGGTTGTCGGCACGTCTGGCGGCGATATTAGACTGAGGTTAAGCTCTAAGCGATGTTAGGCTGATCTGATGTGTTCGCGCCGCAAAAGAAGTTGAAGAGGATGGTGTGCAATGCACAGCACGAGAGTGTTGCAGTTTGACACCAGGCGCTGTTCAGTTGCGGCGGTAGCCTAGTGCCCTCGCGCAGCGGCCTGCCAAGCTGATCTGTGCCCGCTGCGGGTTCGACTCCCAATCGTTAGTTATTTGATTTATTTTAACTTAATATGGCGTCGCTGTTGCGGTGCAAGCGGCACAAGAAAGATGGAGACAAGATTCATGGTGGTGGTGCGCTTATGAGTGCTTTCATCCTAAAGAAATATTTCGCGGCAATACAGCGGAGGACGAATTTAAGAAGGCGGTTAGGTGGACGCGGGCTCGGTGCTCACCGGGGTGATTTTTCGTCACTGTCCATGTGACTGTTTTTTATGTTCGATGCGATAGGTGATTCTACTTTTGCGCAGTGTAGCCATGAGTCTGGAAAATCACGTGCTTCGTGGCACATCCTGTTCCTCTGACAGCCATACTGGCATTCAGGTTCAGCTAAGCGTTCTTCACATAGCACCGCGCCCTGCTGCCGCAGTGCCTCTTCTCGCTTAAAAGCTAGAACTCGACTCTTGAAGACTAGTACTAGCTCTTCTATGCTCTCTGTTAGGGCGGTAGGTCATCGCCAGGTGATGAAACGATTTAGCTTGGTGCCCCCTGCCTTGCTGGTGTTGGCATGGCCCCCAACGTGCGATGCTGTAATGGTTTCCCATAGTGCAGCGCACCAATAAATTTCCTTCCCAAACTTCTTCCACAGAAACGCCAGCCGCCGCAGCAACAGGAACGTAAGAAGCGAGGTCCTCCAGCCAAGTCTCAGCGCAGAGTGGCCGACGAGAATGTGGACGAAGCCGCCGACGACGAGGACTTCAAGCCATCTGGCAGAGGTGCCAGCCAAGAAGCCGCCCACCGCTCCCCGGGTCGCGAAGAAGGCCCTCAAGAAGAAGGTTGCAGCGGACTCCGGCTCTGACTCCGACGCCGCTCCGCTGCCATCAAAGGCTGCCAAGAAAGCGAGGGTCCTTCTGTCATCCTCTGACGACGAGGATGGTGCTCCCGTCGTGCCTGTGCCTCCTCCGCGCCCCGCCGGAGGCCGCTCCAAGGCTGCCGTCAAGTATGACTTTGGCAGTGACAGCGAAGAAGAGTTTTAGCCCCAATTGACGTCGTCAGGATGGCTGCTTACTACTTCAGGGCCATTGTGTGTACGTGTCTGCTTCATTCGCAAGCAGTGCCTGTCTATAAGCATCCCTTGTCTTGCGTGCCTTCACTGACAAGACCCGGTGGCGCAGCTGTGGTTTTTAACTGCGTACGCCTTTTAACTTTGTCCACTGCTACTAATGAGCTTCCGGTGCTTTTCGTTTTTAAGTCCTACTTTGTTTGTTTTTTTAATAAATGACTGCGCGACGAAGCTAGAACGTTGCCTGTAAAAGCAAGTTTTGATGAGGAACGCTGGAGTGGTTTTGCTCTAAATATGGTCTGGTCTGGCCACGGTTGCGCGTATTCTGAATGCCTACTCCAGCATTCGGGGTGCGGTGTACAGCCTCGACTTCCCTCAGCGGCAACGGTTAAGAATGTTGGTTGTGCCTACAGTTAACTCATAGGCGGGAAATATTATTCGCCGAGAAAAAAGAGAATTGTGCTCTGAAATGAGCACCATAGAAGACTACCGAATTTTAAAAACATGAAAAACCGAAAGGTTCAACCTGTATACAACCTATGGAGCATGAAAAGAAGGAATCTGTTCTCATGGAGATACGCTCCTTTTTCTCGGGTTGTTCCGCGCACTTCCGGTGGCTGCCCAGAACGCGTTCGTTTTTCTCCGGCTGGGCGGTTTCGAGCTGCCCGCAGGCAACCAGACTCCCCAGGACGATTTTGTGCTGGCTACGTATATGGCAACCAGCAGACGACGGAGAAGAGGGTATGGAAGTGGGCAGCGCGCGCAGCCATTTTATATAGACTAGATTGACCGCAGTTCTTCGTGCAAAGTTTTGCTCGCTCTCCAGCGCGACACAGGCGCTAGTTTGGACTACAGCGCGGCGCACATCGTCCATCTCGCCCGCAATGACTCCTTCTGCGACAGTTCTTGCTGTTTGTGCTGTGTGTGTGTGCGTGTTGTATTTCGATCGTCTCACCACATCGCAAACACAAATGCTCACTTTATATTACGATCCAATGCTTCGCATCCACAAAATATTTCGGGTAATTCCGTGCGCCTGGCTGATATTTCGATGGTGTTCGAGGCCTTCCACGAGAGCGGCCGCAGATTCCAGCTTCGAGTACGCGCGCATAAATACATGTGGTGAGCCTGTTTGGCGAGGTGTTGTGCGCGATCGAGTGCGCGGTCTTTCCTGATTTCTGTGCAGTCGAAAGGCGGATATGCTTTGTGAAATGCTTGATTGGCTGAAACATAGCCTTCATTACAATCCCTCTTGATTGCATTGCTTGAGGCATCTGTGCGAGGCATATGTGGCCATGCAGACACAGTTGTCACGGCGGCCAAGGCAGGTCTTGATTCGGTCGTCACAAACTGTCGTATACAGCTTGGGCCTTCTGCCACAAATGCTTAAAATATCTGAGAAGTACCATACGCATACATCGCCTCACATTTGACTCAAATTCCCCAGCTGGGATCATCATGCATGCACACGCGGTAATAAGTGAGGCGCCTACACGCAAGGGCGGAATGTAGCGCATTTCATTCCAGTGCTCCCTTACAAAAATTTCTTCAGACAGTCGATAGACTGTCCATAGACTTCTGTCTATAAAGTCTATAGACTGTCTATAGGCAAGTCATGCAATACAAATCCTATAGACAGTCTATAGATAATCTATAGGTTTATGGCCATACACTTTTAATAACTTTTTCTATAGACACTCTGTAGAATATGAAGAGAAAAATAAATATCTATAGGAAAGCAAGTCTATGGAAAGTCTATACACTTTCTACAGGCCAGTTTTATTAGGGCTAGCTCTCTACGGTAAAGCTGTAGCGTACAGATATATGCAGCTAAATTTGTACAGTTCGCGCTCTTGGTCTAGATGAGCGTTCAAACAGCTGCTGTGCGCTTTTGTCGAGATTATGCGTGCATTCCTTGCCGGCAATAAAAACAACCGGCGGGTGAAATAATTTAAGCGGAACGTATCCCGATTCTTATACGCTTACAGCTCAGAGGAAGCAGTTTACGAACGTAGAAATTGCAACGACCACAGCAAAGTGAATCACCATGCAGGGTCGATCGTGTCTGCGGTCATACTTGCTGCGTAATAAACAAACACACGATAATCCGAGAGCACGGCGCGTCGTTTGATGAGCAACGCACGCGCAGTTTGTGAACTGAAGGACGCTAGAGTGCGATTGCTCGTCGCATGCTATTTCTCGAAATATACAAAGCACACAATGCACGGAAGGCGCATATTCGCGTCGTCGCCGACGCATACGGGTGCGAGCACGCTCAGCGGTTTGTTTCTGCTGCCTCTGAAGCAATGGCACATGCCCACTGTTGTTCTGTCGTCTTGGACTGCACTCAATAACTTCACGTCGTTGTTTTCGATCCCAAGCAGCCTATATCTGCCGTGCGCGTCGGTAGTAACCAGACTACAGCACGCGAAGGTTCGGAGAGCATCTGCCCCCCCCCCCCCCCCACCCCCCCCCCCCGTGATTTGTGAGGCGCTTGCCGCCGTGATTGCCGGCGGGCTGGTTCCGGTGGCCGCCAGCCCATGCGACCAAGATGCGCTTTCCTGTCAGGGGCGAATTTTCTGGCAGCCAGCGGGCTGCCCGAGCGCGCTAAATCGAAGAGGCCCAGTGGCTCACTTGTTGCGTGAGCGGCGCCGCTGGCGTGCACACCACGTGACCAGCCCGCGGTATCGTGACATCTGTTGACTCGCGTCACCGTCACGCAAATGATCATGTGGCGTTACTTGGCATCACGGGACCGGTGACGTCACCGGCACTAAGGAGCCCGCTTCGCGCCAGGTGTTGGTGAGGTCTCTTCATTTCATCGCAAACAGCAGAAGCATTCAAAGCAGAGCTGATAAAACGCAATAATGCGAAATCGTAATCATGAGGCATTTTTTAATCCTCTTCAAGAATTCGAAGAATGTGGAAGTTTTCGCTGACTGCGCACATTTTACTTGCAACGCAGGGGTCGGCGTGTTTGTTAGCGCCAGACTAGTTCTCACGAGCACTGAACGTGGTCCTTAATACCGCTCCCTGTATGATTTTCCCAGAATGTTGCAAGATCTTGAGCAGGCACAGAGCACTAATCCCTCGGTCGTAGTTGCTGCCTGACTTGTCCCATGCGGCTGCAACTAGCAGACGTTCAGTGAGGTGCTTCATTCGGAATCCAGTTTTATTGACCTTTTCTAACAGCATGTTAGTTTCTTACTTCCGGTCGGAGCAGTAGTACACGCTTGCAAGAATAAATACACGATTATCACCGCTCCTTACACGCTTTAACCAGAATATTTTCTAATGCGTGGCAAAAAAAAAAACGAGCGAATAAGGGCTTACGGTACTTTCAGAGGTCGTTCTGTTCCTGTACAATAAGTGTTCGAGGAAGAACACAGGTTATTCGCCTTGTTTTATTTAGCACGCTGGCGCTTTTTCGCAATGTTGTGACAGGTACCTTGCGATCATATTTCTTTCTTTTTGTATGTTTCTTGTTTTCACCAACGTTTAAGTCTCTTATAACAACACCGGATCTAATGGAATAGATTTCACACCTTCAGCATCAATATAATCTCTACCGCTTTTCAGCACTAAATATTCTTTATCCTTAGTCTCATCGCAGTTAGCTCGTAAACAAGCCCAGGAATAAACAATCCGATGCACAAACAATGGAAATGAATTCTCCCACAATTTACCCGCGTTGGAGTCCTCATATTTCCAGCATGTTTTCGTCCTCGCCTAATTACCGACAAGCAGCCGAGCCGGAAAACGACGCAGTACGACGTGAATGTTGCTCCCAAGCGGCTGGAAAACAACCGCATTTCGCGCAGCCTGCCACTGGGAAACTGGATGCGCAATTTCCTGGCGCGCTGACAAATGCAGCCCTGAAGTGGTGGAGACGTAAACACGTTGCTTCCGGCCACACATGAACGAGTAAGCGAGAAGCTGCAGCGTTGAATAGGTCTGCCGGATGCCTGTTCACGCTGATCACGGCTACGAGCCCAGCGCTATTGTCTCGTTAATAACAGCGATTCACTTATTGTGAGGAAGATCTCTGAATTGGGGCAGCGTGCACGCCTGCATTAGGGTTCGATTGGACGCTTCTACAGCACACCGTAGAGGAATGCAAGAGAAATGAACGGGCAGATAACTGCCTAAATTATTCATCGTTTCTCGGGAACTTGCAGACACACCACACACACACTGCTATGCACTACACGCAGGACCGGACACTCAGGTGTCTTGTTTTGTTGCGTGAGTGAGTGAGTGAGTGAGTGCATAATTTTTAATTTATCTTCACACTGGTTTCTATATGGAGCGCAAGGCTTTTAGAGTGGTCGATTTTCTTTTTTAGGGGGGGAGGGGGGGAGGGGGGGGTTCTTTTAGCGGTATGTGTGGTGTCAAAACATGGGCTCTCATGTCCACACTTCTTCAAACATTTGGTCGCCAAGCTCACCGCACGTGTGAATGCGGGCAGTCACGAAGACACTTATACTATTGCCTGAGCGAGACCCACTGCCTGCAAAAAAGGCAGTTTTGTGTGCCCAGCGTGTTACTTCGTCTCACGTTTTCTTTTTGAAATTGAAGTGGCGCAAACTACGTGTGTGTGCCAAGCATGTCGGCAATTAGTCCCCTGCACACATGGGGCGAATTACTGGGCACCTCCTTGAGGAAGCTGTTTACTGGAGAGCAGGCGTTTTATTACTGAATGGGAATTTTTAAAACCCCATTCATGAAAAAAACCTGGAGTGAAAATTTTTAGTTGAAAACCTGTCCCGCTGGAAAATACGATCGCCAGCAGCCGGCTTAAATCTGCCCGCCTGCAAACTATTTAATCAGCAGGTAACATGTAGAAACTGATGCGCGACCTGCCCCACCTAAACGGCCCATTTATCGCGGGTGCCTCGGAAAAGTGAAAACTAGAAGAAATGCACGCAACTACTACAGCGCATCTTATGTGCTGTCAGTAGTAGATGAATGCCACACTCGGCAAAGCAAAGTCTTTCCATTTTTTTCTTTAGTGGCCGTGCGCCTTTCCTTGTGGAAACGATTGCTTGAAATTATGTTCGCGCTCAACGTTCCGTGAATGCTATTTCCGCAACAATGCATGACTCGGTGAAAACAATGTACGGTTTAACTGATCAGCGTTCGTTTTCATTTAAGCGGGATCATTGTAGGTTCTACCCAGAACACTGTCGGCATTCGCCTAAATTGTGACGTAATCCTGCCTTATCTTTCTATTGCTGTTTCAAGCATGAAAATACTTCTAGTTGATGGAAGCTTTAGCAAGAAATCATTCCTAGAAATGTGAAACAAAGGCACAATACGTGCCTGCTCATCGAAGTAGGCTGCATGAATTTTTTAACGAGCAATGCAAGCTTCCTCGCTCCGCAGATCTTCGTGTCGTTCGCCGAATGGTGTGCCTATTCAAACTGAATATGTTTCCCCCTAACGTGACTTTGTGTGGTAGCAGGGGCATTGGCCCGAGCGCAAAAGTTGATTTGCAAGTATAGCTTTTGTTCTTCTCGAAAGAACTGAATACCGTATATCGTCGGAGTATTAAATATTTCATGCATAACAAGCGCACAACTTGTAACAGCAGAAAACAAACTTAGATTTCGTTTATTTGGGAGTAAGGAGACTTTTTACTTTTACTATATTAAGAGCGATCGCGTGAGAGGAACATATCGCGGCCACGAATGTAGTCACATGCGGAAAGTAAACACTAGAGTTGTCGAGCGCACGGTCGTCTGACAAGAGGGAGGAACAGATTCATGCCATTTTTTGGTCTATTTTGTTTTGCGTGGGCATAAGGCGGAAAAGCCGAGGCTGAACGTGACGTGACATTCCCACTGAATACATTAGCTTCCTGTGAACGACCGCGACACCATATATCAGCCTTAAGGCACTAACGAAGAGGTGAAACGAGGGCACAGCTTACTTTCGCTTATCAGGCAATTCCCATCATTTCGATGCTGGATGCTCAGAAAGTTGACGACCTTGCATCTATTAACCGCGTGTGTGACTAGGAACCTCTGTGCGCACAAGTCGACTGCATAAACGACACTGATCAGCTCGAGCTACATGTACTACATGCGCGTATGTGTACACTGAAAAGAGCTCGTAAAGCACACTGTTTTGTGTACATAGCAGGTTGATTATTGAGAACGAAAACACACGCGCAGTCGTTTACTTCCTGAAGGTAACATGCGAGAACTGACTCCACAAGTGCTGTCTCTGTGATCACAGCTTGTGAGATCCACGTATACCAAATGCAGTCGTTGTATATCTGACTCTGTTAAACTAGGCACCGCTGGATTCGGGACAAAAGAAAGTTCATTGGAAAGGTTCCGGTAGTAGTCATCTTTGAAGAAGCCGAAATCATCTTATTTCCTGGCTACCCTTGATTTCGTGTTTACATAAACGCTGGTCACTGACTACACCTACATTAATAAAGCAAATATGGGGTATTTCAACACAAGTAAGATAATTACATTACCAGGAATTGTTTATTCAAGGTGCGAGGAGAAGGCTGTTTACTGGTTTACAGTGTTGAATCGTTTACGTCACGCATAACACAAGCAAAATATAACCATCTAAATTGTGTGATTCTGATCCACGCTTGCAAAGGGGATAAGTCAACTCGGCGCTGGGGTATTTGTCAGGTCCCCGCTGATATCTGTACTCGTAACATAACGCAAATTTTTCAACTTGCCCTGGAACACTGCACTGTAGCGTCTTTGAGGGATGTTATTGACCAAGAGTTCGTCCAGTTTTTCAGGAATGACATAGCGTCTGGTCCTTTATTGCTCTCTACTAAAATCAAGCCCTTCCTTTGGGAAATTTTCTCCAAGAGGATATTCTGGTAAATGTCAGAATATTTCGGTGCAACCGTGCACAGTAAAAAGCTGTTGCAGCATGTCACGTGATTTGACCTAAAAAAGGCAAGTCAAGTTGCCACTCTAGGTCAGGTACGAAATTTGGAGTACTTTCTTATTCAAGATGGCTTACTCTCCCATGTATCCCATTACAAATACCTTGGTGTTAACCTTTCGTCCGATCTTTCATGGTCTTTTCATATCACATCCATATGCGCTGTGGCCTCAAAGTCATTAGGTTACATACGCCGTAACTTACGAAATTCTCCTGCTAATATTCGGAAACTAGCATACCTAACATTTGTTCGCCCACAACTTGAGTTCGCTTCCTCCATTTCGTCTCCTTATTACAACAACATGGTCACCACATTAGAAACCATTCAAAATAGGGCAGCCCGATTCATCTCTAAAAACTATAACAACCATTCAAGCGTCCCTCACATTAAAACCGATCTTTCTTTGCAATCTTTAGGCATACGCCGTGACATCGCTTTGCTAACATTATTTCACAAGTACGTGCACTCCAATACATCATGCTCATTTCAGCTAGATGTCCCATCTCACACATCCAAAAGATTGCACAATCATCTCAGTTTTACACGCATCTATGGTGACACATTAGCTTTCAATTCATCAGCACTTCCGCGAGCCATCAGATTATGGAATAACCTCCCAGATAACATCGCCTCGCTGTCTAATCTTGACACTTTCCATCACCAACTCATTGCACATTTAACTGAAGCCATCTTAACATGTTGATAAAATCTCTTTTACGCGTTCTGTTACACATTGCGTTTATTTTTTTCTCTCCTTTTGTTTGTATTTCTGTTTCCAAATTTTGTTGACACTACTAAACGCGTCATGTGCTTTTTCATTTTATTTTTTGTGTGATGTACCTTGGGTTCCTTTTTCGGATTTATTTCGGTATTCCTATGTCAACTTTACATTTACTTACCCCTATGTCAACTGTTCTGTATTATACTGAAGTGTATCCAATTTTTTACTGATCATGTATAGTGCCTTGTTCCCTTGTCTTTTTTTGTCCCCTTTTAAATTTGTTGTTGATGTTTTGCCTCCCCCTTTACACAATGCCCTACGGGCCTGTAAGGTAGTTCAAATAAATAATTACGCTGAGATGATGCACGAGGTGATAGCGATACATGTAGGTATACAGCGATACAAGCAAGGTGATACACGCACGTATATAAATTACACATTGATGCCGCCGCGCCAATACTGGTAAAATGCAAGTGTTTTACTCATGTAAGGCCTTTTAATATCGGAAAAATCTATCGTCTTTTTCGTCCTTGTTGTAAGTGTCTATAGTAAGTTTACAGCGTAAGCAGCTGGTGCTCAGTTGGCCCATAGTGGCGTCTAACTTCAAGCGTTTTAATATCCTGCCTGAATAGACATAGGTTTATATATCTATGTGGAGTTGAATAACTAGAAACAACGTCCTAGTCTGGAGACAAAAGTAATAGTAATTGCAATAGTAATAGTAATAGCAATGCTCTAGTTCGTCGGCGTGGCTGATAGTACAGAGCATAACAAAGAAACCAAGTCATGCAATATATTTCTTCGCCTTCAGATGTATCGGCTTCCTTACTTCTTCATGAATATATCGGAATTCAGTCTTTCATTTAACTTAGACGTTTTTTTTTTCCTTTGCGAAGGAAAATGCAGCAGAAAATGAGGTTTCCAGCCCATTTTCACGATGTTATTCCTGTTCAGGTGATGCCGCTTCTAGCTATAGTCTCTTTCAGCTTCTGACATGTTGCCCTCACGAGAGCCAGTATTTAACCATGTAAGACACTGAATGTCACGCTCGGTGCTGTGCTAGGAACAATTCCCCGACCGTGGCATTCAGTGTCTGGCATGGTTAAGCATTGTCTTCCGCTAGTGCTTTCTTAACCGAACACTCTCGACGGGGCCTGCTCTGCACTCACGAGCATATTTATTGACTTTGACGGCCCACTGAACTGAAAATCTAAGACCTGGCCTTTTGTTCTTAACTGGAACCTCTGTCACGTTGCTAGACGTCTAAAACTGTTTTAGTCAGCATTACTTTTTTTTTCAAGTAATAAGTGTCTTATTTTCAAACGGTTGGTGGTACATACTTAAGGCGAAATGAGTGCCACGTGTAATGTTACATTTTTCCAATGGCTATTCAATATTTGGTTAGTACGCATGTGCAGTAAATATATTAGGAGTTTTAAGGGGCCCTTCTATTGGCTCGAGTCAACCTCACGGGTTACATTATTGCAAGAATTTTAGACAAGTGACGACAGCATTAGCGCGGGTCCTAGCACGGCTACGCCTCTTTTAGAAACGTTACTGCATAATTATGTTCAGTATGATTTTAAAATGACGTTTATGTCATTCTTCATTTGAAAACATGGAAGCGCGAAATGTGTGAATCTACCTAGCGGCCTACCTAACGGCCGAAGATTGCGAAATCGCCACATTACACTATGAGAAAAAAAAACTACCTTCTGCTGTGCAATGTCATTGCGCGTTATGAAACACCAGATGGTGAAAAATAATCCGTAGCTTCCCACTATGGTCTCTGATAGCCAACATGAAGCCTCAAAACTCTAAAACTCCATATTTCATACGATAGCCTAACGTCTCTTCACCGGTCAAGAACAGGGGCGATATACAGTTATGTTTGCCTCCTAGAGTCCGGATTAGCCTCTTTTACAGCGAGAAGAGAGCGCGATTAAATAAACCCTTCATGAAAAGTATACCGGCGGTGGGAAAGGATTAAATGTTTACCATAATCGGGCATGATGCTCATCAGCCATCTGTAAAAAAAGGGGGGGGGGGGGGGACGCACTAAGATCCCCTAGCTCAGCTCTTCCTACCCGGCATGCCATTCGGGGAGTTTCATCGGCAGCTGACACTGCGCAAATAGGTGCACCTGTGAGGGAGACAGACTGGAAGAGTAAATGTAAATGAGCGAACTCACCGCGACTGATCGACGTTTAATAAAAATATAATTGGTTTTTGGGGAAAGGAAATGGCGCAGTATCTGTCTCATATATTGTTGGACACCTGAACCGCGCCGTAAGGGAAGGGATAAAGGAGGGGTCGAAAGAAGAAAGGAAGAAAGGGATGCCATAGTAAAGGGCTCCGGAATAATTTCGACCACCTGGGGATCTTTAACGTGCACTGACATCGCACAGCACACGGGCCCCTTAGCGTTTTGCCTCCATAAAAACGCAGCCGCCGCGGTCGGGTTCCAACCCGGGAACTCCGGATCAGTAGTCGAGCGCTCTAACCACTGAGCCACCGCGTCGGGTCTCGACGTTTGTGCAAGTTCAATTTTGAGCTAACCAAACTAGCTGCCCCGCCCCTGTTTTTACGTACGAGACGATCAAATAACATATTTTTCCATTCTAAAGAAAATTAAAGCATAGTTTAACAGGAAAATTACGCCCCATCTACACCCACGGTGGTTCGCCTGCTTAGCGAGGGGTATTGAAGGGCACGGTGTAGAAATTTCCGGCAGCAAATGTGCGCTGTACTATCTGAGTAACAAACTCGAACGTTTACGATCAGCAAGGTCGGTTTGTTTATTTATTTATTTCCTCTTTTTTTGAAAGCGTCTTAATGGCACTATAGCGGGACTGTGAATATGAAATTTATTAATAAGGTGGGACAGGCAGATACTGAGCACAAATTATGAGACAGCAGATAACACATAAGAAGAAAACATAAAAATAATTGGCAGTCTAACTGCGAAAATCATATAACAATTCACACTTACAAAAAAAAAACAGGCAGCCGGATTTATGAATAAACAAACGACGGTCTACTTGCACAATGAAGCCAAATGCCTATTAGGTGCGCCAGCATTGTTCGGCCTCTGTTCTGCATTGTTTATACTCTTTATGCTTTGTTGCGACTGCGCCAACTGCGCCCTTCTCTCTCTTCGCGTAGTCTTTTGATGTACGAACCTGCGGGGAAAATTGTGACTATCACGTTTGCATGATAGTTTCCTGTGTTCTCGTGATGACAGCAGGAATCTGCATTTTCACAGCTACGATTATTTCCAGAATTTGGGACAAAAGGAAGTAAGGGATGTGCAGCTCACGTGTAGAACGTTGTAACCAGCGAAAAAATTGGAGAGGACTCTTCAGCTGCGCATTAAGGGTTAGACGCGATAGCGTAGTTGGTTATAGCCTTCGATTCAGAGCAGTTTGGCACCTTTGAACGCATTTTTCGTTTTTTTAATCGTTTGAAATAATTCGTCAATTACACACTCTAAATTTTCTTAATTCACATCATCAAGCATTGGCTTCTCATTCTGAGCATTTTTACGTCATTGCACCTTCTTTTTCTATTTTTTTTCGTTTTTCGACTTATTTATTTAATCAAATCATTACAATGATTTCATTAACCCGTCATCGCCTGTCACTCGTCAGCCAATAATCAATCACCAGAACCACAAATTACCATGCTGTGATTTTTTTGTTACGGAGCCCCCGATTATTTCCGACACGCGATGCCGACTACTACTACGCCGACGGCTTTTCGACCAAACGAGCTGTATACGCTATCGCGTAATGAAGGCTGCCAACAATAAGGAAGGCAAATAAACATGCACGGTCGCTCTAAACTAACCGCCCATTGCGTGATCCGATTGGTTTAGACGCCAGTAGACGTGCATCATGTAGGACGGGTCTACCGATTCCTTCCTCTCGCATCTGGACTGCAGGATGCAGTTCGCCGAACGAAAGCAGCACAAGCGAAAAAAAAAAGAAGTCAGAAGAATCGCCACCGTGGAGGCCACAGATGCATTTCTGCGGCTACGAAGCGTTTCCCAAGGGCGCTAATAGATCCCGCGAGTCCCGACGTTGCTAGCAGCGCGCTAACAAAGGACGCGAACAAAGGGACCTCCTTGTTAGCAGCGCCAGCGTTTCCCAGCTCGGGGTGTCGACCTTAGCGGTGACGTTGGCCTCGGCAACGACGTGCGACAATCGAGGTCATCCTTCGGAGGCACGTTATCGCATTGCGTTATGATGTATGAGGTACGCAGTGAGCGCGTGCTAATGGCTACAAGGACGCAGTCGAGCTTAGTCGTGATTTCTTTTGCTTTTTCCGTATCTGGTTTGCAGAAGGATAGGAGCCTTTAGTTTTGTTTCTCGAATTTCATCAATGTCATTTCTCTAAGGTTTTGCGCACTGGCCCAACGTACACCGTTCATTGGGGCGACTAATTCGCGTGTATAATTACCATAATAGCATTTCGAAGTACTAAAATAGGGCAAGTTATCTCAGTGTTGTGTGAAAAGTAAGCGTATTTCGTCAAGTATTTCGTTAGTCTTGGAAGGTAAGCAGATCAATGAGAGGGGAAAAAAAACTGATTCTCACGCGACGAACGACATTGCTGGCGGAAGTAAAACTGCACCGGAAAATTTACTGTCTGCATTATCAGGCTGTAAATTTAAGCACATAGATCACTCTAAGGAAAAAATGCAAGGGCCATTGTACTGGCGGATTCTGCCTTTCATTGCCCCTTAATAATTCTTTGACGAATTGATCCCAGTAAAAGAAAGGGTTAGGCCTTTAAATCCGACTTCATTTCTTCTTTAAATTGGCTTAATTATTGCGGCAGAAGTGACGGGATGGTCTCAGAACTCTGGAACAGGGGTGAAAAGGGGGGGGGGGGGGTCGTCTCCTAACATTTCTCCCGAGAGGACAGTGTCCGCTCCTCCCTATCCCCTGCATCTAACTGCTCTTGCACTCAGATCAAATTTTTTATTCTTACAGACAATTAAATTCTAGAGTGGATACAACTTTAAAAGACAGCAGTTGTTAACACTACGCCCCGGTCCGCGGCGTCCTGTATTACTCCGCTAGCTAGGCGCAACAATAAACTGAATCAGCTTTTTAATGTTTGACTTTATTAAACAAGCCACGTATCAAAATTCTAGAGCTTAGCATTTTTCTTTTGTGGTCAGCTTCTACTTTAAGTAACAAGAAGAGTTTCAACAACGGACTACTTTTTTTTTGTCGTGGAGGGATCCTGTGCGTCCGTCCTGGATGTGGGCGGAGCTTCACTGCAGGCTTAAGTTGTATCCGACTATAGGATGTTACTAATGTAAAGAATAGGCCTTGAGTAGTTGGCTTCCTAGCCAGTCGTAAAGCATTGTTTTTTTGTTTTTTGGAGCGACCTAAACCAATAATTTCCCAGCAGAAGGCTCTGACTGACTGACCTTTGTTCATGAGCATGACGAGTAGAATAGAAAGAGACTGTGCGCAAACTTTTAAGAAGTTGATCACTCATAGTGTGTACACCTTTCTAAAGTTGGCCATTTCAGTTTAGGTTTTGTGTCCTTTAATAAGTACACCTTTGAACAGGGCAAAATAAGATATATATATATATATATATATATATATATATATATATATATATATATATATATATATATATATATATATATATATATATATATATATATATGCTTCTCTCATATGTATAACGAACCCCTCAAATAAAACAAAAATAAATAAATGATGAAACAGACTCCCCGCTCCCCCCTCACAAAAAAAAATAGTTCGGGAGTCGCGGTGTTCTTTTAATCCTGAAAACCTGTAACTAATCGTGAAAACAAACGTTGTCTTCTGTTACTTTTGCAACAAATGTCATTACAAACCCTCCTAATGTTGATTGATCCTAGCAACAGAACCACCAACGGTATTCATACCAACGTGTAGAGAGTTTCAAAATTTTACTTCAGATAACTTGCACAAAATAGAATTATTGAAAACGCGGTTGACATTTCTAAACGGAGCTTTTCACACGCAGTGGTTTCACTTTCGTTTGCCTGAAAGCATTTGGGCCTCGTTCAAGAATTAAATGCTATCAGGCCCCACAAGACCCGCTTTTGCTAAGGACACTTCTATCCCTAATGGCAGTATCATTGGGTGCGCATTAAGAGCGCCTACTCTAACGGCTAGCCAAAATGCGCCCACCACAGGAGAGAGAGAGAGAGGAAATAAAATTTATTAGCACCCGTCACAAGGTTGACGGGAATACGAGGTGCAGCTCGGGCCCAGCCATGTCCTCCCCCTCAGCCGTCGAACGGGATCTCCAGGATTTATTTATCACCGTTCTGTGCCAGACGAAAGCTTTCGTACCAGGCAAGCGCGTTTTGCTTCCAGACGAGCGAACTATCGCTCATTTTTTGAATGTTGGACACACTTGTCTGTTGAAGCAAGACCGTGAAAGTATTTTTAATTTCTTTTTTAAAACTCTACTAGTTAACCCACAGCGGATTACTCTTTACGGACGCAGGGCCTGTTTCTTTTTTCTCTGACATGAAGGTACTTACAAAGCACAAGCGTGCCTTTACGACATTATTGCGGCGCCGTCACCACTTGGACACCAGTCCACTGACATGCTAAGGCTTCACACAAAGCGGGCAACGCCTAATATATTACGAAGTCACGCTGTCATCCTATTTAGGTGCGCGAAGCTGGAATCTTCGGACGCGAAAGCTTGGAAGGCGTAGTGCTCAATTCGCGAATGCACTAGGTCGTTCCCCTTGTCCTGCGCGGACTTGTCAATTAAGGCAACCGCGTCAAGCTCCACTTATGCAACTCTACGGGCGCTTCAGCCCTAACACAATCACTTCAGAGGAGAAACGACGGGGTGAATTAATGTGTGTCGGTTAGTCTCGTAGGATGAACGTAGCGACGAGAAGCACTGAGGAGTAGTTGACTGCGTACATGACCCTGTGCTCGGCTTTGTAGATGGCACGTAAGTCTATCTAGGATGTATGTGCGGACGTTGCTCTCTCTATAAAGCTAGAACGGCTGTGAAGGAGCGGGTTCGTCGGCTGTGCCTTGGCCGCTGCTTGCATTAACCACGTGCAGAGCCCAGCTATTTAATGAGTGCTAAACCCTGTCAGTGGCAGTAACAATCGTTTCCCGTCCGGGAGATCATTTGCATTTGATTAATGGGCTAGACGGGGGCAAAGGACCTATTTTCATCACAGAATTACTCCACAAAGCAATGCAAATATTAACACAAATTTACTTGGGCCAGTGCTCACAATTTAAGAATTTATTTTACAGATGTAAAAAATTTTATTCACCCTACCAGCCTGAGCCTCTCCTAAAGCACTGGGAGATGGTAAATGCTATGACAACCCTTTGAAACAGGTGTCGTGAAGTAGGACTAGTGCAATTTTCAAATAACGCTGTCACGTGACGACGTAGTTGAACTCTGTCGCTGTTCTTCAGGTCTTTGAGGGAGTCTTTGATAGTATTCTGTTTACAGATTCTTTTAAGTATTCAACTACTTTATTAAGCCATACCAAACAGCTTCAGTATATTTACTGTGAAATTTAATTTCTATAAACAGTCTGGTAATCATGATGTGAAAATAAATCTCTTAGGCAATCCTCGGTGGATCGCTTCAATGCCCTTAGCAACCAAAGTTCGATATATTCGAGGTTGATTCACTAAAGTTTATTATATCCGAGCTGGTGGACTTAGGTTCTCGATATCCGAGGTCAACACACAAAATCCGACGTTCAGACGCGAAAGTTCATTATATCCGAAGTGGCATGCTTAGGTCCATTCTATTCGAGGTAACACTCGAAAGCTCGTGGCATTCGGGGTTAATGCACAAAATGTTATTGTATCTGAGGTGGCGTATCAAGGTTCGTCATATCGGAGGAATTATACTAAGTTCGGTCTTAGCCTGGTGGGCAGGTTGCTACCTGCTAACCATGGCAGGTGCGCCACTTGCCGCGTGCACAAGCCCTTGTAATGCTAACGCAATGTCTTAGAGTAAAAATGACTACTTATTTTAAAAAAGTGTAATTATAAGCTTGAGAGCAGAAGAATTGGATAGAAAATCAAAATGAAAAGTGAATTCTATGAGACAGACGAATTGAGGGAAGAGTGCAAAAATAATAACGCTTTATTCAAATCAGGAATATAATACAGGAGGCGGACACGCCAGAGCCACAATTGGACTTGTAAGGCGCCGTCCGGCAGCCGCAACAACCTACGTTGCTGCCATAGTTAGTTTTTGTTGAGAAACTATATTATGAATTCACAATTCTTCAAGCTTAGCAAGGGCATCAAGTAACTGATTGCGAGTGTCATACCCACCGATTCTAGACAAAAAGTGTTGAACGGGAAAGAGTTTATGAACGCAATTTTAAGAGCGTTAACTCTTGCTCGTCACGTTTCTCGATTTCTTGGGGTCTGCTACCACCTCCCTTCGGCGTGAAATTTTCCAAGCCCGAGGAATTCAAGATGGCGGCCCCCACAGTAAATAGATAAAGCAACCCAATTGATGATTCATTGTTGACGTCATTAGTATATTGAATTGGTGATTTATTGGCGAGTTCAGTGATTTTGTGGTCTCATAATTAACTAGTCACGTGACTGTTTAATAGCTTATAATTCAATCATTAATGAGGTCATCATAAAACAATTAGATATCTGGAATTTTCGATCAGGAGAACGGCTAGAAACCAATATTAACTAATCAAGTTAATATTTAGTTATGGTTGGGCTTAAATTTAATTGCTTATAATTAATTAATCGATCAGTCATCTAACTAAGGTCGTATTCGTAACGGGCTAGATGAATTGAACATGTTAGACACCAATATTAACCAATGAAGTTAATATTTAGTTATCGTTAGGCCTAATTTTAATGCTTATAATTAATCGATGATGTAAAGATCTAAGGTCATATTCGTAACGGGCTCGATGAGTAGAACATGTTAGACACCAGTACTGCCTAATTAGGTTAATATTTAGTTATGGTTACGCTTAACATGGCGGCCGTGACGTGAGCCCTCGGCAGCTCACAAGGTTGTAGGCGCCCGCTGGCCGTGAGGTATGGAAAAGTAGACTAATCACCTGGTAATACATCGCATGGACGATAGGTTGCGCTAACAAACAGCTAACGCTCGTTACTTCAACGTCTTCCAGACTGTGGCGGCATAACTTTTCTTATATATTGTGAGGTTCTACTATAACAATCAATATATACGCAGATCTTCTGTCAGCAGGCTTGCATTTTTTTTTCGCTAATAAAGTTTTTGCTATCGTCAAAAGCGCTCCCTATTGGTTTTCTATGGCAGCCTTAACTGCTCGATGCGAGCGATGAAAACACTGCAAAAGAAAGATGTTGTTACACATCAGAAGAATGCACCATTATCTTTAGTATTTCCATATGAATACGTAACAGTTCTTCAATATTCAAAATTTTTTTTCCAAGAATGTTGGCCATGTTAAGACAGAAAGATAATCTGACAGCTCATTGAATATATATGGTACATAGTATCACGTTCTGGGTGCACCATAATGGGTTCTCACTCTATGGACGACATAGCCAGGAATTTTTCGCAATGGGACTGTTTTAACATCTTCCAATTTTCATTGCAATCACATTTCCAGAAATACCGCAGTACAGTACTTTGTTTGAACAGGATGCCAAAGGAAGGCAAACCAGAAGAGGGGAGTATACTTTGTGAATTGTGTGTTGAATATATAACACTTTTATCCATATTTTTAAGAATTCAATTTATCCTAGTTTTTCATAAAACAGAGCAGTTAGAGAAACGGTACATGTCATACCTAAGCTAAGCATATCCCAAAGACTAAGCTATTAAACGTCTAATGGCAAACGGCAGGTAGGTCTTCAGCGCATACCTGTGCAAGCATACCACGCCTCTAAGCTTCTTGTTCAGGTAAGCCACGTGTGCGTTCCATGAAAAATCGCCGTCTATGTTTATATGCATAGATATTTTACACAGGGAACATAGGAAAACGTAATTCAACTTCTGAGCTCAGTTCTCCACGTTGCCATTAAACGGGCTCTAGACCCACAGCTTCCGGGAAAAGCCTTCTTTGAGAACCATTTCCCGTTGCACAAGGTTCACGTTTACGACTTTTTACGACCAATAGAGGAAAACAATGAAAAAGTAAGAGAACGGTACGTGGGCCTTTCACAAGCAATATGCATATTGGTGCAAGTCACAGGCTTAATAGTCGCCGTAATGATAATGATGCACCACACCCAGCCTTCTCCAGCCATTAGCTAAGCGTAAGCACAAGGCACGTGTATTTGCAATTAGACAGCACACGTGTGTCACCACTTCAGCGCATGAGACGAAACTTCAAGTGCAGAGCTGAAAGCAAAAACCATAGCAACCATGGCGTCAGTCCCCCATGTGCAGAGCAGTGAAGCGGGGCTCGGTATTTGCGCTAACGTGAAGGGGCGCATGCAGCTGACGGTGCGCTGCTTAAAAGTGCTGGGCACTTTTGCCGTCTAGCTCGTTTAAACTCTCATTTTATATTCTAAACGGGATCGTAAAACTTTCTATGTGAATGTTTTACTGAGCGCTTGGCTCCCAGTCGAAAGTTCGCTTGTTAGATGACAACGACACGCCACTGGGTCTTACAGTGTCGTAATCCCAACTTCATAGCTGTGCACCGTGCAGCCTGCTCCCAAGTTTAATTAAGCTGAACCCCGTTCATTCCCGGCGGCTGGAATGCCAAGTTTCCTTGCTATGCAGCCAGCCACCCTAGATTTTACGTGATTCCTGTAAGCAACGTTCTATGGCTTCGAGAGTAGAAAGAAAAGTATTAAAAAACGCAGGCATTCCGGCTCGCGTGCAACAGCCAGGATAGTGGTTGCGTTTCTCGTGAGCTTGTGCACCGACTGGAGTAGTTAGCAGTTCAGCATGGCGAGAGGCTTGGTTTTAACAAGACTGTATTCGTGCCAAAAGGCTGGCCTTGCTCATATTAAAGTCCAGTAGACTTTAGTTCTTTGGTTTCTAAGAGGAAACTTGTACAGGGGCAACAGACTCGCAGAATACCTGAGGGAGGAATTAGTCCTCTGCACTACAGTACAGAAGCAGTATCACGGCACACGAGAAGAATACGACAAACGCAAAGCAAATTCCCTCGTTGGTTACAGCACAACATGAAAGAGAAAATACAATATGGGCAATTAACTGCATTATCTGTGGGGGATGCAATAACACTAGATTCAGCGAATTTATGCCAGACCCCAACCCCAAATTTTTTTCCTTGATGAAGCTTTTGTACAATCGTGGTGAAAAGGCGAACCACGGGAAAGCAGAAAAAAACACGTGAAAAGGAGAAAATAAGTATGCATGCGGGCAGATCGAATTTCAGCGTTCAAAGCCGTAAACACTGCAGCAATAGGTAAACAAGAAATGAACTAAGCAGGGAATGCAGGACCAGGTCAAACAATAAACATGTGCTACGTGCCCGTGACAGCGAGAAAACAAACAGCGAATACATAAAATAAAAAATAAACCTCGAGGAGGCAATCTAAATGTTGCCCCGAAAGAAGTAAAAACCACACCGAATGGGCATGCTTGAAGGAGGGTGCGAAATCCAAGGAAAGCAGAAAAAAAATAAGATCCGGAATACGAAGGTGCTGGACGGCAGTCCCATGAAAGCTTTCCACCCGGGACAAGGTCAAGGCTTTGCAAATGGAAATGTCATTTTCTACTTCGGAGCTTTCTCAAGGACTCCTCTTTGTTACTTCGGGGTAGCTTGAAAGAGGGCGATGAAGATGGAAGACGTTGGTTGGGGCATTATCGTCTTGAGGACCACAACAACATCAGGAAGGACAACAATACGAAAGAGTCGGCAGGATAACTCCAAACTTTCTCTCTCTTCTTTATAACTTATGAGACCGCACCCAACGTTTCTGGATGAAATGTATGTTCCATTAGTCACTTGCTCATAATCCCTCTTGTCGGACTGTGCCTTTATTTATTCACTTTTTAAAGGTCGTGGACCAGGAAAAGAACTTCAATATATTAAGCAGCGGGAAGACTCTTTGTAGCGAGGGTAACCGAAAGCAGCTATGAAAATGTGCAACACGAGAAATGCCCTGAGAATGGAACTGTACGGGGAGCAGTGCTAAATTCCCATGGCACAGGGAGAGCTTTCTTTGTGCCGTATGTTTATATTTTGCCTCGGCTTTTTTTTTCTCGCATCATTGGAGTAGGAACAGTTTGAGAGTGGCGTTCATAGCCATGCCGATTGAACAAACAGGTCTCCTGAAAAATGTTCGTTCAGCCGGGACTGCTCTTTTTGTATTTAAAAAAAGGTAAATGTTCAAATTAATCTCGGAGACTAAACGAGAGTTCCCGGCTATGAAACGAGGTGGGATTGAATACCGAGGTCAGATTTTATGAAATTTGTTGTACTGTTCATTTACAACAGTGGCTTTTATTTTTAGCTGTCTTCTATCCTCTCAACATACCTTTTAGTCCTTAGTGTTTTCACATATCTACAGATCCCCGTTACCTAAATGTTGCAGCATAGTTGCCGCTTTCCGAAGCCAAGTGGTCTTTTTACTTTGCCGATAAATGCGCATGCAGCTAAAGTGCCTTCCCTTTTTAGTTAGGTGTCAAATGACAGGTTGCACCTGCGCAGACTTGTGGTATATACCGGGTGTCCCAGTTAAATGCAGCATTTTAAGAAAGACGGGGCATCTTAGGCAAGCGAAACCGAATAAAAGCTGTTCAGAGCCATGTGACCTAGTCGAGAGCATTTATTTTTGGTTCCACGAAGTTTGTTCATTAGTAAATACTAATTACCGAATTCTAGAGATATTAGTTTGGCGAGAAAGTGTCAATTCGGAAGTTGTAGGTCGTGTTGAAAAACAGCAGACTGAAATACTTACAGCAAGTTGCACTTATGCTGGTCTTTTTACCGTTTCGGTCTTTAAAAAGAAAGCCCGCGAAATACAAAAACTACAATGTGATAGCGGTGCTATTTTAACAACGACCCAAGAAGCGCCCTCTGAAAACGAAATCCGCTTATCTTCGAAGTCTATGCCCCCGACGCGGCTTTGCGTTTGCTGTGCTCGCGTGATATGCGCCGGAAACTGCGTACACGCAGGCGGGTTTTTTTTTCAGGGCTTTCGTTTTGTTTTTTTACTAATTAGCTTCACAAAATGAGAAAAATGGTGCAGACTAGGCTACACGATTCTCAACCGGGCAAGAGCGGCGATGAAAGCCAATGGGCTCCTGGAATGAGGGCCCACCAAAACATTCTATGCATTAAACGTTTCTTTCTCTCTCTCTCTCTCAACAGCATTCAGTTGCTTTCACTCGCCTAGAACACTAGATTTTTTCTAAAAACTTGATTACATTCCGTCCGGATAAGCGGCACAGGCGGTGTGCTTCTACCATCAATAAATTAGAAGCACCATCCAGCATCAACCCACCTACTCCTATCTTCTACACGGTCCCCGCCAACTAGAAGCCCACGCAGAAGAGGGCAAAAAAAAACAACAACGATGAAATCAATTTCAAAGACATAGTGGGAAAGCCAGCGGCCCTCCAGTAGCACCGCCCACCAGCAACCTCTCTACACCACCCCCTTAGCTAAGGTGCTGCTCACCCAGTCAACGACACCCTCGACCGACCTCCGTCCACCATCACAGCCCAGAAAAAATTTTGTCGCGTGTGTGAAGCCTCGGCTTAGAGTAAAATAATTCATTAGAGTAAGAGCCTCAAACTGATCATCGGAGGTCAATGTAACTGCTTTCGCAGAACTGCCGCGAATGTTGTTTGATTGTTCCATTTTTTTCTGTTGCCCTGTCGTTTCGCGCTAAATTAGATGAATATGATGAGAGATCATCTCGCTTACTGTCTCCCTGGATTCGTTACGTTTACGCTCTTTTCTATCTTTTCCACTTTCTTCTCGTTTTTCTTTTTTTTCTTGTAGAGCCTGCCCCGCTGAATCCGAAAAGCGTCATCCTTGACATCAATGGATCAAAACTGTCGGCCTAGTCACAGTGCTATGCGTCTGGCTTTCAAGGGTGACCTGGTTGACAGTTAAGAGGCTGCTGTTGCATCTCTTCGCTGACCCAATTCAGAAAATTGATGCCAGTGAAGGACCCCTGTCTTGCCTTTTATCGTCCGTCATTACTCGTAACTACTGGAGCGACAGCCAAGTCTGCAGCGCATTCATCGCTTCAGTGGGAAGAACTTAGTTACCATCCCGGTATACCCCGGGATTTAAACTTAGTGCCTACGCGCCCCAATTACCGTATGTGTACATCTTCTCTAGCCGCGTCCTCCCCAGCGCAGAGGAATACATGACCGGAAACTTACCTTTTTCTTTATAGGTAGCCTTTGACAAAATTTAAGAGATGCAGAGGCATGAAAAAAAAAAAACACTTGTGCTTTGCCTCACTACCAGGTGAGCAGTCATTCGTTCCAGCACATGGAGCAAATATGTCCGCTTATACTTATGTACTTTTGAATGAACCGGTTTGCGTGAGCGACTAGAAGTAATTTTTGAGAATAGACTGATGAAGAGGTAATTTTTTTTTTCGCATGAACCTGCATTTCGTAAACTTTTCACCGGTACTGCACAAGCTTCTTCCGACCGGGTACACTTCTTTTGCCGCGGAAAAAAAAATTAGGCCAAGGTTTAGCCGAGTAACCATAGCGAAAGCTTGAAATTTAACTTGGCTAGACTTAGTTGCGTCTCGCCTTGAGCACCCATGACAACTGCTGCCGTTAAATTGTCGAGAGCTGTTGCAATCCTTTGGCATCGGCTGAAAGGCAGCGAAGGCTATCTAGACAGATCGAGCGCACGGCTCCGGCTTGAGAGTGACGTCATGGTTGTCCTGGGACTAGGCAGAGGCGAGCGCTCGGTTTCGGCGGACGTCATGGGACGTCATGGCGGTCACATGGCTTCTCCTCGGTTCAAGGTCAAACTCGCGCACACGGTACAAATGACGAAGAAGCTACAGACGGGAGTAGTAAAAGTCTTCGCTTTTAAAAGAGGAGAAAACTATTAATCGGAACCTTCTTGCCTTTCAAACCGGCCGCTGCGTACAAAATGTCAGCTTAGATTCGTCGGAACATGGCACATTGTATATGACCTTTTTTCAGCCAAAAAAAAAACATCACAGCAAAAATACACTCATAAATTTACAGCCGTTCTCCGGACTTTACACGTGATGGACCGAAGGGAGTGTTTCCAGAATGCAGGTTTGCGAAGCTTTGCGGCACCTAACGAGATTTTATCTTCGCAGGTCTTGCGCATTGTGAAGCCTACCACACTAAACTGCGAAGAGACATTTGCGCCTGTCCCCACTAAATGACGTCATGCTATAAGTGAAGATATGCTCTTTTCTAGAGAAGGTCAAGTGGTCCTCCTTTCCAGACTTCCTGTTCGACAGGCGCTGTTGTTTCAACGCCGTGATACAGAAGAATGGGCGCAACGAAATGACACAGGCAGATTTGTCTTGTCCCAAGCACTCAACAGAAATGCAATGTACCTCTGAGAGGCATCTGCATGATCTGAATTCACAGAAACCGGAGCCATTACGCGAAACTTTCTGATATATTTGTCGAACAAACATTGTTTGGTATGAAACACTTCGTGGAACATTTGTTGCCTACATGACCTCCACACAGCGGCAATTAAAGCGTCATATCTAAACAGTTATGCTCAACACCATTGGGCGGGACGCAGCTCTTCAGCTCACTTAACTTTTCATTCAGTCCAGGAGAAAGATTTGCGCCTCCTTCCAGAAGAAAGACTTGCGCTTCCTTCACTTTTATTTTTTGCATGTTGCAGTGGTAAACATTTTATACTAACGAACAACTCAAGAAAACAGTTCAGCAAGTCTACAAACTTTCTTCAGTTTCACAATATTTTCGCCGTAAAAAAAAATGCAGTCACCTCCCTCTCGCACCTCTTGCTTAACGAATATATTATGCCCTCCTGTCTGGAAAGGGCCCAGACATATTTCATGAAAAGCAGTAAACTAAGCAAAAGGAGGGTAGTGGTACATGAAATGCGAATAAAAAGACTAAGAAAAGTAATCTGCATCTCAAATCTCGGGAAGTTTGCTTCTTTCCAAAGTCTGCTCAGAAATTTTGATATATTATTTTATCTAATCTCTCCCTTCAAAGCTTCTTTCCCGCAGCATGAAAGTAAGGGGAGAGACGAATGTGGGATAACGTTCCCGCGTAGCACAATCCCCACGGAGATTGGCATTATTTCCAGAAAACCACTCCAGCTTCCACTCGTGGAGAGCCGGCTCAGAGAGCCCAAAAATTTTAATCTATATTCAGCGCGTTATTGTAAGTCTTGTGCAGAATGAGCGAACTCAAAAGCTTTTGAAATACGCACAGCTTCCCAAGCTCTACAACTTGAAATGGTGGTCGGCTGAAATTGCGCAGGCAGGAAGCAGTTAGAAAGAAAATAAAGATATATGTATACCCCGAGTAAGCGAGACTGGTTTTATCCTTCAGATTAAAATTCAGCATTTTTATGGGCCAATTTCGTGTTTCGTTATCCGCTGGATGCCGCCAAGTCACTCTAATAATATGGTCATCACAGGCCGAATAAAACCAAATTCATGTGGTGTATCAGTTCAAAACACTTCACACCATGGCAGCTCTTCAGCATATGAGCCACTCATCGAGGCGTTTTTAGAGGCGTGCGAATGTTCGAAATTTTTGAGTAGAGAATCGAATAATTCTCATTTGATTCGTCGAACGGATCAAATAGTGAGTGTTCAAATTGTTCGAAACGAATGAAATAATGAGTGTTCAAATTGTTCGAAACGAATCAAATATATTCTCAAGTTTTCGGATAGTTCTCGAATAGTTGGAGCGAGGTCTACACGGCTCATTCGTATGGCAGCGTTTATAATGCTCAAACATGGCCTCCACGATTGGGCAACGCGGCAGGGCCCAAGAAGGTTTAGCAAACCCTGCCTTGACGCCCGATCTCGGAGCCCATGCCTCATCCTCCGCCTCACACGTAGCTCTGTCCCCTCTTATCTACTGAGATGTGGTTTGTATTGTTCGTTGTTGTCATCAGTAGCGACATATGATTTTCCTAAATGTACGACATCAGTCTCATTGAATAAATATGCTGACATCGTGTTTCGTACCCCGTAGCAGTGATGGGAGGGCTCAGAAGAAATAGAGAACTTTGAAAAAAACTGAATCAGTTTTTTTTCTTGTTTTTTTCTTTCGCTAGGCATGGAATGTTTGAAAATGCGGGCATTGTATATTGCCGTTAACACACTTAATGAAAAATTCTTTCTGTAAACTTTGAAAGTCTTATTGATGTCTCTGTCAAGAAAAAGACAAGCACACTTCATTTAGTCTTATAGTTAAGTCCCTGAATAATCTGAGGCTTAGTCATGGCATCATGCTTACCTTTAAGTTCGTAGAGCAGCATTAACGACTGCGGCGCCATGTACCGGGCGGCTGTGCTATCGTATTAGGCATTGTGCTTTCCGTTCTAACCGAACTGTAGCCAATAAGGTGTGAGAAACGTTGCGCGGTTCTCTTCCTTTTCAGAAGGCAGCTACAAGAGATGAAAATTGTTAAAATGTGCTTTTAGAAACTGCTGCTTTTCACTCCTCACTGCTTATTTACGCATTAATAATTTCTTTCCTAAAAAAATTCTCGAAGTTCTTTTTGTGCCAGCAAACTTTACGACACCTATGTTTCATTTCTGAAAACATTTTTTGCCACTAAATGACAAAGTTTATAGAAAATAAAGGAGTGATTCCATCAGAGAACTCTTTCCTGCAACCAAGAGTGAAGATGCGCTACGCGAGAGTCATTTCGGTGCATGTTCCGTAAACCCTGTCGAAAAAAAAACTTTTTTTTTGGCACAGGCAAAGTTCAGTTAATAAAATCACAATTAAGTCACACATATTTATACCCCGAAGCATGGAAAGACTGACGAAATTAAATTTTGTCACCAATGTTGCGTTCCATAAAGTTTTGAAAATGGATGAATACGACCGCATATTTCCACTTAACTCCTTGCAGCGTCATTGACTTCAGGCGAACGAGAAGTGAGGGGAGTGTGCGCTGCAACCCAGTGTTCTGACAGGGAGCAACGTCATGGAATAAGAGGAAGATATGAACATGCGCAGAGCATATACACATTTCGTGTATTCTGGACTGTGGCACGCGTGCTCGATAAGCCTCGTCGATTATCGTCGATTATCGCTAGGCCTCGTCGAGTATCGTCACTTCCCAGTGACGATACAGCTACGCCCAGAAGGGTGAATTTGAAAAGGTGCATAATGCAAAGGCAAGATAACCTACGGTTGTCAAGGATAACCTACCGGATTCCAAGATAAGGCAAACGTAACAGGGGACGGCAGAAAGTTAGGCCCATGGATTAGATCAGGAAGATGGCGAAGGTAAGTTGGCTGCCGCTGGCACAGGTCATGCAGGATTAATTGCAGGTCAAGGGGAGAGGTCTTTGTCCTGCACTGGGCGCAGTTAGGCAGATGATGATTGTGGATAACACGGCTTATGATCACTCGTATGAAGCTTTCTAGTTGCTCGCACTGTATACGTCTGTATGGCAAATTCAATCTCACTGCTAATCTCTCCAACGACTTTTGAAATCGCCACAGATATGATGTATTTTATCCTGTTTGCCTATGATCATCAATTTGTACGGCAGTGTAGAGCATTAGTACCGACGTAGCCACGACCTAAGTGTATCACTCTGTCGCCAGTGCATGCTGGTTCAGCTGCAGGTCGCCGGTAAGCGAAGAAACCTAAAGAGCAGGGTTCAATTTTCTGCTTGCCTGAGCAGCCTGTCCTATTCAAGCGACAGGAGCCCTCCAGCTCGCTAGATCCTAGACGGCGGGATGAATGCGGTACTACAAATCTTGAACGGTTCCAGCTGGTACAGGCTGTAGATAACAAAGCCGCCCCATTGATGCATATGACTTGCGGCAGCGCCTCATCGAACTTGTTGGACTCTCTGGCGCAATTCGCTCTTCAGGCGTTTCAATGGAAGATCTGTGATCGGCTTGTTTGTCAGCTTCCTTTTTTCTTGTGCCCTGTTAGCTTTAACAGCCTACTCTCGTATTTCACACCTTCAATGGGTTGCGATCTGGACTAGCTGTCACCGAGAACCAGACGAATTTCTTGTAACGATGTCTTCTAATGAAATATAGCAGATGGAATAATGTCCTTCGAGCACTTCTCGCAATTTTCAATGTTCTACGCATGTCCACACATTGCCTCACTCTGGCTTGAGTGCAGACAAACTTATACCCCAAAAATATCGCACGCCAACAATCGGCACTCTTTGAGAAGCGGAAGCTTCAAGCAGTATTAAATGTATGCGAACACGAATTCTTAAAAATATCTGCTCATTGTTAAACACCAGGCTTATCTGAACTAAATCGTATGCGTACTCTTTTTTCAAGTATTTTTCCAATTTTCCAATTATTTCCAAACTTGCTTTCTTCCTCGTTTTCTATCGGCAATAAAACTTTTCGGAAATTGCGCAATTTCACAAAACAAACGCTTTTTCAGAACGGTTCTCTTTTTGTTGTGTGTGTGTGTGTGCGTGCGTGTGCGTGTGCGTGCGTGTGTCGTGTGGTGCGTGCGTGCGTGTGTGTGTGTGTGTGTGTGTGTGTGTGTGTGTGTGTGTGTGTGTGTGTGTGTGTGTGTGTGTGTGTGTGTGTGTGTGTGTGTGTGTGTGTGTGTGTGTGTGTGTGTGTGTGTGTGTGTGTGTGTCGCGCGCGCGTGTGTGTGTGTGTGTGTGTGTGTGTGTGTGTGTGTGTGTGTGTGTGTGTGTGTGTGTGTGTGTGTGTGTGTGTGTGTGTGTGTGTGCGTGTGTGTGCGTGTGTGTGTGTGTGTGTGTGTGTGTGTGTGCGCGCTGTGTGCGTGCGTGCGTGTGTGTGTGTGTGTGTGTGTGTGTGTGTGTGTGTGTGTGTGTGTGTGTGTGTGTGTGTGTGTGTGTGTGTGTGTGTGTGTGTGTGTGTGTGTGTGTGTGTGTGTGTGTGTGTGTGTGTGTGTGTGTGTGTGTGTGTGTGTGTGTGTGTGTGTGTGTGTGTGTGTGTGTGTGTGTGTGTGTGTGTGTGTGTGTGTGTGTGTGTGTGTGTGTGTGTGTGTGTGTGTGTGTGTGTGTGTGTGTGTGTGTGTGTGTGTGTTTTCAGGGTAAAAGATTGCTGCTTCGCATGCTAAATTAATAATTAGTTACTGGCTACGTCTTCACAAACCTGAGAGCGCCCACTTCAGAGGTAAATACAGAATAATAATAACATGTGTTTATGCCGCGAAGATTTCTGCCTTTCCTGCGCCAGAATCGCTGGCCTGATTAAATAGGGCGCCCAGGGCCAAACTTCTGTTGCTAACCAGTCTCAAAAAGGGGGACACCCTCATGTCGTTTTTCTCTTGTGTTACTTGTGACTGCCAGGCAATGTAACATAAAATCAAGAAAAAAAGCCTCCTTCTTTTTTCCCTCCTGCTTCCAATGCACTATCTGGTAATGCATCCTGTTTGCGCTTTCCAACATGGCCAGTGTGGAAAGCAATATCTCGAATTTTCACACAGTAGTCAGGTTAAAACTGAACTATAATCAAAACGCCAACTTCGTAAAATGTTTACTTTTGTGTTTTTCTCTTTCTTTTTTCTAGAGGTGGGAAGGGAACTTTATAGTACTCTCCGTTTTTTCCAGATAGTCCAGATAGTATTTTGTTCAGGCCAACTTTTCCGGTCGAGACCAGCTGGCAGAGAGCGACGAGCGCTGGTCTTACGCTCCCCGTGTAAGTTACCGCGCTTTGCGGGAACGAGACGAGCTGAAAGCTTTTTTCCGATCTCTGGTTTTACCTAAAGAATTTTTCTAGACACTCGTTCTATTTTGCACAGCGTAGTAGGAACCAATATATCTTGCTTTTAGGTGCCAAAAAGTATTCGAAAACTCAGAACACCGCCTTCCTTTGCCTCATCTCACGCGAACTAGCTTAAAGCGTGGGAGGCTAGAACGCTCCCCCATCGCAAGTGCCAAGATATTACCAAGATATTACTGCGGTTTTTTTTTTAGCACCGCGTAGCAACATGAGGACATGACGCGGAGGAACACGACGACACTCGGGAGCTGAGTTTCAACTTTGTTTAGAAAAGTAGTCGAAGCACTGCATCGAATGGATGGATGGAAGATACGAGCGTCCCATTTGAAACCGGTGTCACGGCTGTTGCCACCATGCTCCGCTTTTCTTTCTTTATAATTATTTAACGGTGTTATCGGGGTAATAAATTGGTATATAAATTCGCCTTTTTCTTCAAGTACAATTTTAATCCTGCATCTGTAACCTTATGTCACCTCCCTGCTTTCGAGCCACCAATCTTCCGATCGCTTTTTGCTTACTTCTACCACCGATTCATTCGCATGATTTTTCTCGTCTCTAAATCCTAGGGTCTCAGGGAGAGTGACAGTGCCTACATCGACATCCGGATGGATACCGCCAAGTTCTGGTATAAGATGCTCGATTGTTGGTTCCGATTAACCAATCACTGCACATGTGTCACCCTCTTCGTTAAATTTCTTTCCTTAACTTCGCATTCCGGGGCAACCTAATCTAGCTTCATAGATTAGGTCACGTGTCTTGAATTATCATAGAACGATTCCTGCCTCATCGGTCGTTTCTAATTACAGTCTACTTTTTTTTCATTCAATTAATCCGACTTCTACATTCTAAGTTTTTTGCCTGTCGTTTAAAGTTCTTCATTCCCGGCCTTGTTTCCTGCGCACTTACTGGTTAGTTTCTTAGTCCTTTTCTGCCAGTGTGAGTCAACGCTCTTAAATACCTTAGCTGTCCACGTATTACCGTCCAATTTTCTCAGGAGTTTTTTGTGTTTTTTTGTCGGGAGAAATTCTAGAAACATGCTGAAATGGAGTGGTACAAGCAAAAGCGGACAAATAAAAACAACAAGTAGAACAAAAGATTTTTCCAGTATCCTATACCAATACAAGCAAGCCAAGCCCACTTATCATTAATAAAAAGGTGCAAGAAATTGTGAAACGGTGGTCATCAAGATAGCAGGTACCTTGTACAAAAGGCCAGCAGCTAACGCGACTACAAAGTTTGAACAGGACTTTTTGTTTTCTTCTCTCTCTCTTTCTCTACGAGAATAAATAGGAGCAACATGTGGAAAGCCAACAGTAGCGTAAAGTTAACAGCAAAAATTTCAAACTTCGTGAATACATAAAATCGTTAGTTGGAACACGAGGGTGAAACGAACGCATGAAGATGCGTTGGAGATTATAGTATACACAAAAGGGAAAGCATGTGATTAAGTACTTTAAAAATTTTGAAAAGTGAAAGACAACGCTAAAAACGGCTGCGAGATAAAACACAAGATTGATAAAATCAAGAAAGCTGACAAAGGTGTGGGGACTAAAAAGATAAAAAGAAGTTTGGGCAGACTAATATATGGAAAATAGCGGACAAGTAGAACTTGCGGGCGAAACCAAGGTAAACCCAGATATAAGATAAAGATTTGTTTTCCTTTATTCCAAATGGAAACAAGGGACGTGATGACGCATTTCACCTTCAACCTTCAAAATCTTTTTGGCTAGAACTACTTTGCTTGTGAGCGTTTTTGTTTTTCAAAAGCTTTTGTCTCTTCGAACGTAAGGGAGCAGTGCTTTCCATCTCTTCACCGCGACGGTTTCTACAACGAGCTGTCAAATTTCTGAGAGATGACCCTGTTGTACCACGTTGTTCCACGCGGCACAAAAAACCCTTAGTCGCATACGCGGAATGCGCAGTCTGTTCTATCCCACTGCGTGTTTCTATCTTGCAGCAAGATGCACATCGGGGCACAAACGGGCCGTTGTATCGACGAAAGACTAATGGAACCAAAGCAAAGATTTATCAGGGTCATCTCTCTCGAACTTGGCAGCTCACTTCCGCATCTATGTCAGTGAAGAACAACGCTCCCCTATGTTCGAAGAGACAATGGTTGTGAAAAAAAAATGCCAAATAATATGACGAGGCAAATGGCCTTTTGATTCACAATTTGTTTAATTCTCACGCGCTTTGTTTTCTCATTCATGCGTTAGATCCTTCCCAACGCATCTTTTTTTCTTTTTTTTCCTTATTCCAACTACAGATCCCACGTGCCCATCACGTCAGGATTTTTTTCTTGTGTTTTTTGTCACTGTTGGCTTTCAACAAGTTGCTGCCATTCATTCTCGTAGGAAAAGAAAAGAAAACTTTGAGGGTTTCTTAATTAAATCATTCTTTTAAAAATGCAATAGCCTTCGGTTACCTGCATGGCACCTATAATGTACAGTCGGGGGCAAAAGTCTCTGGACCACAAGTTCCTCAAACGAAGCCTATAGCTTTACTACTAGCCGGCAGCTAGAGACCACACTTGTGGAGATGAAAGAACAAAACTTTGACTTTCACCTCCACAAGTGCGGTCTCCAGCCACCTGCTAACAGCTATCTGCTTCGTTTCAGGAACACGTGGTCCAGAGACTTCTGTCCCCGACTGTACGTCTAATGTTTCTCTTGTGATTTTCCCGCCAAAACTCCGGATTCGACCACCTTTATGTGGTATGCATGAGTCATCGTCTCCTAGTATGTTCCAGTACTTTCCGTAAGACTGTCATATGGGATTAACTAATCCGGCCAACTAATCCAACTTAACCGATTTTTTGTGGTGGGCCTACATTTAAAATTTAGGGGGTCCTTTGGAATATTAGGGTCGAGTTACAAATTAAGCGGTGCCCACCTGCCATTGTAGGCAGGTTGCTCACAATCCGGACGCCAGGTTGCCACCGGCGATGGTAGACACGTTGTGATGACGTCACAAGGTCACGTGCCTCTCGGCTAATCGCGTAATTTTGTTACAGAGAAACCAGCAACTGTATGAAGACCGCCTAAACGCTATTGCATTAAAACCTTGTTAAACTTTGTAGCTGTGTTTGCTGTTCGTCCTTTTGTACAACGCTTACGCTACCTTGATAACCACCATTCATCGACTTCTTTTTTCTGTTTGATAAAGATTCTTGAGCATGGCTTGGTGTCTGTACAGGTATAGGATCCGTGCAGGAATATTTGTTCTATTTTTTTTCTTGTGCTAGTATTTTCACCATGTTTCAACATCTTCTGCACCCATGATGAGTATTTTTTGCGGCTATTGATGGTGTGGTACGGCGACTCTCTGAAATAATATTGAAATTCAGCGCTCATGCGTGATTGCGCTTATCCGGGTTTCGTCCTCGTATTGCTACGTGCTGAAAAAAAGTCATGCAATACTAACTAGCCCTAGAGCTTGTCCTATTCCAGGTATTATTTTTGCCTGCGGTCTAGATAAAAAGTGACCTGAAAAAAAAATTCACCTTTCTGTATCTACTTTTCTTTACACTAAAGGTGTGTGCACAGCTCATTGCGCAAATCAATGTTTTTGGGGACATTATGTTCGAAGCTGGAACAAATGCTACTTCTGGAAATTCGTCCGCCGTACTTACTTATCCCTTGTCAGTTGCAGGGAAAATTTGAAGAAACCTCTGTGAATTTTTTTTAAACCTCACAGTGCTCTCCATGTTTTTCTTTGGAGCCTTTAGACATTTGCTAGCATATCTGGTGTGTACGAAGGCAATAAACAATAAAGGTGGCATTGCCATTATCCCCTTCGAACATTACATCGCACCCAAGACGAAGGAGTGCATTAGTGTGCAAACGATAAGACGCCTCTGACCAGAGGTGCTGCCGTTTTACTCAACAGCGTTAGGGCATAGGAAGCTACACAGGTATTGCCAATATTGCTGCAACACTGGAAATTTCCGGTTACGGCCAGGCTATCTACTTTTGCGAATGATGTGATTCCAGTAGCGCCAGAATGTTAATTAATTAATGTATATAATTGTTGTCATAGATAAATTATTGAGAAAGCTGCATATTGCAGCACCGTTTCGTATCAGTGCAAGCAACTGGACAATTCGCGCTTATAGTGGAAGCAGATGCCCTCTGTGGTAAGGTTCATTTCACGAAGAGAATTTAAGGGCAGCGCCGAACTTGGCACGTGATAAGGTTTGCACAAAACGAGAAATTTTTCGCTCGTTCGGTGCTTCATTAGACCCACTTATATCCGACCTTTAGACGAACGCACGGCGGAGTTTCACCTCTCTTTACCTATAGCATAATGAGACTTACCAGCCCTTAAAATTCCTTAAAGCCTTCTCTTGTGAGGAATGTATCTCAAGCATCTACAAGTGACAAGTTTGTATGTTTTGTTGGTGCTATTTTTTTACTGCTGTGTTTTCAAGGAGGATTGTTTTTAACAGAGAGCTTGTTTGGCTGAATTGTATACTGTTCGGAAAGATTTTTTTTCTTCTTTTTGCAACCGGAAGCGAAGACTTTCGAGGCATGTTTCTTTGCAGTTAAAGTTTTGGGTATAGCGTTCCTTGCGTCTCTACTTACTTTCGTAATCCAGTCAAGGGCTTTTTTGTTTAATAGCATTCTTACAAGTCTTTAACCTGCCGATTTGATTATTTAATTTAAAAGCCCGGCACGTCCTCGAGCTGCCCTTAGCTTTCTACTAAGCACTCGGTTTGCGCCCTTTTAATAAGTTCAACATAACTCATTTGATTTAAATAACAGCGAACATATCTATGTTATTGTATTACAACCAGGGCCTCGAGACTGGCGACCTTTAAAAATGAAAGGTCGTGGAGGAGTGCTGCACCCAGTCTAGCATTTATTAGTTCCTCGTTTTAAAGGTGACCGAGCCTCGGCCGCAAAAGCACTCGACCTTTGGAATCCTGGTTGAGAATCCCGGCTAGAAACGAGCTCTTAGCGCCATATTTCCTAAAGACACTAAAATGTTCAGACACTGCAGGGGCCGCAAACAAACTTGTCGTAAGACCACAAGAAAGCAGCCAGCAAACTTGCTTTCAGACCCTGGATCCCCGGGCGAATAAAATATGAACACTATACGAAAGCTTGAGATCGGCAGAAAAAAAAATAATAAATTTTTTGAGGAAGCTTGAAGGCCGCGAGTATCAATGATATCTTGGAAAGTTCTCAGTCGATGCTGTCATGACATCAAAAAAGGAAAACAAAGTAAGGCACGCCAAAGAAAGCTATGTATATAAAGTGCAGAACTTAGTTGGGAAAGAAAACAAAAAATGTAAGATGAAATACCGAAACTAGCCGCAGGCAGTGGCTTAGAAACCAACACCACTTGCGCCCTGAAAAGGGTGGAGAAAGCAGGAAGGCGTCGATAGAGAAATGCAGAGGAAACGAGATTGCAAAGGCATTCACACATGCGCTCTCCACGGCGCGGTTCTCGGGGTTTTCAAATGGAAATCGCATTTACTGCTGAGACCAGGCGCCTCCACAGCCGGAGTACTTGAACAAAAAAAAGAAAGAAATGTGCCTGCCGGAAATATACAGAGCAAAAGTGAATGCTCGGAAGAGTCCGATATCTTCATGTGAAATAAGACACAGTGCGTGGAACTCTTCATCCAAACCCTTTGTCCTCGCTGACCAAACAAACAGCCTTGTTTTTTTTTTCTCTTTTTTGGGGGCTGAGATTTCTCTTCAACCTGGCTGTGAGCAGCGCAGAGGGCAAAACAGGGACATAAGTTGTCGCTGGTCATCCCATTTCGCTCGCTTCATGGTTGTGACTCTTGCTTCAAAAAAAGTTAAGTTAGAGCCAACTTTATGATAACTTGGCCAGCCGCACAAGGTCACACACACTCTGGAGCCAAAGAAAATCGCATTGCATTGCCGCTTCTTTCCAGTGTTCAGGAACTGGTGACCAGTAACTATAAACTGGCGCGAAGAATTTCACCGGCGGCAAAACTGATATTGCATTCAAGGCTTCTTTGCTGGTGATAACCTGATAACCCCTGCTTGGTCCATATGCAGCGACTGCAAGACCAGACACTTCCACACCAGAAAGGAACCGTGAAACGATGCAAAGCGCTTTGTTAAAACCCGACTTCATTAGCGCTCTTCTGCACTTTCCATTTTTCAGTCTGTTTGCTGCGCTCCGCAAACATATCGAGTTTGCGCTGTAATCGTATTCCATATGCCTTACCCCAGAGAGCACGGTAAAAAGTAGCTACGGTATTAATTGCGTTTGCATTTGATGGAAGCAACCAGCAAAATCAATATCCTTTTGTTTAATTTCGCCATCAAGGTACATCTTATTGTGTTCACACCTCCTTTCGCTTAATGGGTTTACTTATCTCTTTTACCTAGGGCGGCACAGGATATGCGACGTAAAAAATACGGCTCTTTTGTACTGACCCAAACCTGGAATCACCCGATGAAGAAACCGAAATGAGTTCACGTCGGTTCGATGCATTGACGCATTGCGACACCTTAGCTAAGAATTTGCCGAGATCAATGGCCAATGGCTCTGTCCGAGGGAAAGGGGGGGGGGGGGGGGTGTTTGGTGAGTTTCTAAACTTGGTGACCTGAAATCCGGGCTACATAGGCATGGAAACCTAAGCCTCGGCATTCCTATTGGAGAACCAGGGCTTTGGCCGGAAAGGCGCCCCGTTTGGTAATAAAGAATTCAGCCCTCCAGACGTCGATAGTCTATTTACAGAAACTTCGGACCTATTTCCCGAGCTGTTATAATGAAGGTCTAGCACAGAGCTCACTTGCTGTGGTGGAATCTGGTCTTCGGTCGATTGCCGAGGACGGCGTAGGCCTATAGCTGCTGTGTGCGGACAGTGACATATCGGGTCAGGAGCAGGTTCAGTCAATGAGTTCTCCTAATGAATCTGCCATAATCTGACAGAAGGAATTCAGCGAGTGATGACACGCCGAAATTAACCCTCTCTAGTGCCGTTTATAAAGCTTTCGTTGGCCTTAGTAAGCTTTCGCGAGATTTTTAAGTGCAAAAGTAAGCCATAGTGTCAGCATATAAAACGAGGTACGATTAAGCTTGAGATACTTGTAATATGGAGATCGACGACTATGCCGCACCGGCTTCCTTTTTTGTACGGTTTGCAGAAAAGACATAAAGTTCCCTGCTTGGCTCGAAACCATCTGGTATTTTATATCCGTACTTAAGCCTAATGAAGAAATACGGAAGGGCTGCCAGCACTACAGCAAGTGAGACGAGGCTTTGCACACTTCATTTTGTCTGCTCCCGACAGCAGCGGAGAACGCGGCGAGTTCGATTTTAGGAGGAGCTGAGTGTTTTAAAATATGTTAGAATGCCTGGCCATCCACTAAACCTGCGCCACAGTAAGCAACCGCCATCTCTGAATACAAAAAAAAAATCGATATATTTCTTCACTCTCGTTTTCATGTGACCCGTCATTTGCTTGTAGTAAAACGAGGCATACCAATCACTAGAAAACTAGGTGCTTCGCCATAGTCTATAGTTCTTCGATTTTATGGCGCTCAGCTGCTGAGCGCCATTCAATCGATTTCGTGCCGTACACAGCAGCTTCATTTTGATGGCGCCATAAAGCAGGAACTGCTATCACGGTACTGGAATTTCAGTGCTGGTTACCGAACCCAAGGTTATCGAAATTAATACGGAGCCCTTCGCTACTGTTGTCGTTGTTGTTGTTCTTGTCCTCATCACAAATGGCCCATACTCACGATAAGGGATGGGCCATGAATTTATTGAAGCAGCTCAAACACTTTTCAACTATTATACTACTGTGCGATGTCAGTGCACGTTAAAGAACCCCAGAACCCGCAAGAATGGCAG
The DNA here is from genome assembly GCA_030143305.2 of Amblyomma americanum. Lineage (NCBI taxonomy): Eukaryota > Metazoa > Arthropoda > Arachnida > Ixodida > Ixodidae > Amblyomma > Amblyomma americanum. The sequence continues at coordinate 45,607 of JARKHS020031197.1, forward strand.
CAAAAAAAAAATCTTTTTTATATGGACGCTGTTAAGGTCATGTTTCCCCTTCATGCAGTATCTTTATCTTTGGTGTTGGAACACATGATACCATGATAACGTGCCACGCTGATTGCTCAGTATAAGTGACGTCACGCGTGGCGTCATCAGAGCGCGCCACGCTGATTGGCCAGAATTCTAATTATTGGAGGGTCCGAACGCAATGACGACACCTGCATCGTGGTGAATGGAATTAAAACATTGGTAGTGAGATATGGGTAAAGAGGTGTTCGTTGCCGCGACGTAAGGTCTAACAACGGTGGCTACATCAGTGGCGGCACAAATTAGAAGGCTGTAAGCATCTGGCTGCGCTCTCATCTCTTATTGCTAACTGTTCTGTACCGAGATTTGCCAACTGGTTAATCTTTCTTTATTTATTCCCGGCCACCTGAGTATGATTGTCACTGCACTACTCATTTTAGTAGGTCGTACTTGGCTACAACGTCGACGCAAAAAAAAATTAAAATCTTTGCCTATTTAAATACGTTTCCCTTTTTATAGTTTTCTATGTTACTGGCTGTCCTCATTGAGAACGCCGAGCACTTTTGAAGTGACTAAACTAAGTATTCAACAGGCCGCCGAGGTGGCTCAGTGATCTCGGCAGCTGACCCGAAAGACGCGGGCTCGATCCCGGCCGCGGCGTTTGTGTTTCAATGGAGACGAAATGCTTGAGGCCCGTGTGCTGTGCGAAGTGCGCATTAAAGAATCCGAGGTGGCTGAAATTATTCGAAGCGCTCCACTACGCTGTCTCTCATACCCTGAGTTGCTTTGACACGTTGCTTTGACCCTGAGTTGCTTTGACTCAGAAAACCAAGCCAACAACAGTTTTATGACTGAGTGGCGTAACATGTTAGAAGTACTCAGACTGCTTATGTTGCGGTCCACAGCGTCAACACTGCTCTACCATGCACAAAGAACAACTACAACAAACGTACACCCCGCAGGCAGTGTTGGGCGGGTTCTACCCGGCGCCGTATTTACTCGAGTTACCCAGAGAGCGATGTTGTGGACCACGCTCCGTGAGCCACATCTGTGGCAACAAAGAAATAGGATCGCGATATAGGCTGTGGAAATGGCGTAAGAAAGGCAAACAAGGGAGCGGAGAGGGGAGGCTAGTAACAGGCAAAGAATAAAAGAAAAATCGATACGCCAAGGAGCCTTCCTGTTGTGACGATAACAGCACTGTTGCTAGGGCAGGTTACCGTACCGAAGAAACTCTTTTTCTGGTCTCATGACGCAAAGGCGGCTGAGAGTCGTTATCTGCTATAAGGGTACTAATCCATAGCAAGGAAGCTCTTAGTTATGCACACTTCAATGATTCTGCCTTTGCTTAATCCTATACACCAAAATACACTCGTTTTCTTCATTTCTTTCCCCAATCTTTGTTGTGAGCTTCACCTTTGCGTTCCTCTCCGATCTTATCTTTGTTTCTCTCTTTGAGGAAGGCAGAAGAAGGCCTGTTGTTCCTCTTTGTGCCTACACCGTGCCCATCTTCCTCTTTCTCTACACAGGGACTGAAATGCCTTCTTAAGAGGCTCACTAATGCCACACACGCGCCCAATAAGCTAATGCGCCCTGGAGCTAATGCAGCTAGGAGACTGGCACAAAATGGCACTCTCTGTGAGCACGTTTTGGTCATTCCTGGCACAGTAAATGAAAACAAGATGAAAATGTCATCCTTTTTTTCTAGTGGCTCTTTTGGGGTATTCTTTTTCTTTAGACTATCCTCTAGGCACGCCAAACTAACTCTATAAAACATTCATCACACCGAACTTAAATGGGGCGAGAGAAGCGATGTAGAATAAAATCTTTCCCTTTTTTAGCTTCCTCCGGGCTTACGTCAGAGCACAAGCCGTGTGACGACGACGGAGCGGAGGAAAGAGGCCACAGTCTCATACCTTCCGCAGAAAAGGGTTCGTTAAGCCCCTGAAGCGGGAATGAGGCGCGCAGATTTAATCTACATAATAGATAAGTAGCTCCCATATATGGTACATTCGTACGCATGCAACTCGAATAATCGAATGAATCGATTAAACAAAAATTGGAAGAGCCGTTTAGCTTCGCGTTACGAAATTTTCAAAAATAAAACGCCATTCAGTCAGTCAGTATAAGCCCCGCCGCGGTGGCTCAGTAGTTAGGGCGCTCGACTACTGATCCGGAGTTCCCGGGTTCGAACCCGATCGCGGCGGCTGCGTTTTTATGGAGGAAAAACGCTAAGGCGCCCGTGTGCTGTGCGATGTCAGTGCACGTTAAAGATCCCCAGGTGGTCGAAATTATTCCGGAGCCCTCCACTACGGCACCTCTTCTTCCTTTCTTCTTTCACTCCCTCCTTTATCCCTTCCCTTACGGCGCGGTTCAGGTGTCCAACGATATATGAGACAGATACTGCGCCATTTCCTTTCCCCCAAAACCAATTATTATTATTATTATTATTAGTCAGTAGAAAAGGTGGCAACAACGTTGCAGCGAACTTTAACGGAGCAGTTACTTCTTTTTCTCTGTTTTGTTTGCGCTAGCATCTTTGAGAATCACACAGTCGAGTGACGCCTTCTGTCTTAACATCGCCGGCAACCGAATTTTCTCTTGCTCTCAGATTTTTTAAATTCAGAGATGAAAATGTTATTTTTTTTTTTAGGATAGAAATACACACAATGACGAAGAAAGAGAAATTGCCTCAGCTTCAAAAAAAAAACGTAAATGAACAATTGTTCCGGCATAACCGCAGGTACAAGAGCACAAGTTTGTTTGTAACTGTTCTACTTTAATATGTAAAGGAAAGTTGGAAGCTGGCTGCGGAGTCACGTTGCGAATTTATAACAAGCATAACGCATTGCAATCAGCCAGTATCTTTCAACACTTATGGCTACAAAGCCCAGCTTAGCAGTTCATTTCCGTGGTTTTCCTCCCCTTTCCATTAGAACCAGCAGCACATTTTCATTGCTATCTTTTTAGGCAAGGAAATTTCCTAGCTTAATCCTGAGATCTTGCCCTTCCTTCTCAAACTTTAGTCTGTTGTCAACGAAGAGCCTTACGCCAAGATATGAAGGGAAAGCAACGGAGTTGTCACGAAATAAAGCTTATCTGATAATCAATAACCCATCTAGTGATTCTAATTACTTTCAGTTTTATGCTTTTGTTGTCTTTTATCGTTCACCCTTTCATCACTTCCTTGGGGTCCACGAGTACTGAGATTATCGTAAAGAAGTTTGTCGGCGTTCGCTTTTTTCATGTTTGTACAGTGTGTTGTTCAATAGTCGACTTCTTGATACTTCCTTGTAGGAAGTATCAAGGGCTCAGGAATTATTGCATGTAGCGTTGTAGGAAGGTTTGGAGGAAGTATTCGGGGCTCAGGGCCACCGTTTCATCGTTACAAAACTGCAAAACTGTTCCAGTCGTCTCATCTATTTCTAGGAAACAAACTGCAGTTTCTTCCACAAAAGCACGTTTCCTTAATTCGCAAACCTGATGCTGATTGCTAAGCCGACTAATAAGGGTTGTGGTCCAACTTTTTTTCGTCACACGAGTTCCTGGTTGCACCGAGAAAAAAATCGAACTTCGCAGTCGTTTTTCAAATGCTGTTTGCACTAGATTTATGTCGCTATAATGCTATTATACCCTCTTCCTCAATGAAATATTTATATATATATATATATATATATATATATATATATATATATATATATATATATATATATATATATATATATATATATATATATATATATATATATATATATATAAACCACTACCCGTTTACTTGTTTTTCGGGGCTCAGGGCCATCTGGAAGCCTCCAAAATCCAGTTTTCGGACATTGTTGAAGAGGCCTTTGTAGTGATTGCTGCATCGGGCTTTTACACGGTAATGCACATTTGTTGGAAACGGGCTCATTTCTTTCCAAAATAAATCATTAGTGGCTTTCTTAACCTGGAAAACACTGTGCTACACTTTAACTCTCATGGGTTCAGGGGCCCCGCTTCTAAGCTATATAATGGGCCATCAGCACCTCTGGAAGCCAAGCACAAAAATTCTGGACAAATGCTTCTAGTTCGCTCGAGTGCCACCACGCGTTGCATGGTGCTGAAAACCAAATTTTACCGCGAGAATTTAGAATGTTACGTTTACTCCTGTTGATTACCTATGGTAGTCAACACTAATTGGTGCGAGAGCAGGAATAATTTTAAAAGTCAGAACACACAGCGCGTAGGAAGAGTAAGTCACCAGTGTCAACACTTTCACGCATCATCATCTAGCCGCACTCCTTCCTTTTCTCTCAATCAAAAAATGACAGGAGGTTTACCGTGGTTAGGCCAAGGAATTAGGTGCGCTCTCACTCTGGTTTCAATTTTGGTTCGAGGCTCGGTTTTTCAAGGTAAAACAGTCTTTAGACAAAGATAGGAGAAATCGTGAGGAGGGGGGGGGGGGGGGGGGGGGGGGGCTTAGTGCTGCCGCAGTAAAAACTGGAGGGGGCACTTAAGCACCGCCTTAAGGGTAGGGCGCGATTGCGCTAATGGGTTAATGCTCAGGTATGCGGAACTGGTCATTCTCTACTTTACATTCATAAATCGCTGGGAGTGCTCATACCACTCCTGGCGCAGTGGTGCAGCTAGCGGTTAAGCGATGGCCCTGCGATGGCAGGTGCTGCCACCGGTGGGGCTTGTGCGACCCACGTTGCTCTTCCCATGCAATCCGCGTCACCAGACAGACAGTGGCGAAATTGGTGAGGGGTGGTCTTAGTGCTAGCGCCCTGAAATCAAAATATTCCCTTTTAGTTACTCGGTGCTCGCTACTGGCAGCCAACAGATGGCGCCAGTTGCTGATCTCGAGGAAAACTGCACATGCTAACCTTTGGCGATGTTAGGAGGAGAGCTTCCCTTAGATCCGAGAGACTGCGAATGCTGACGATGCAAAACGAGCCACACTGAATGGCACAGAAGCGAACCTGATGGGCGGCACATTTTTTGAAAAAAGGCTATACAGGCTCGCTCAATATTAAAGGAAACACACGGCCGCTTAGCCATCACGCTTTACGAAGGCCTGCCGCCGAGAGCTGGGGAGCATGGATAGCCCCAGAAGCATGGGCTGAAAGAGCAGCCGGCCGGGCTTACTGCACAGGCGCTTTTGCCGCCTTTTTTTACCTGCTCTCTGTTTACCGCTTCCCGAAGCGCTACGAACACGCTCTCCCGTGCTCCCTTTCATACTGAGCGACAATGTACGTACTACTTGCGTAAGAAAAACAGCCTGAACGTGTACCAACAAGAAGAAAAAAATCGCTGTTGAAAATCGATAAATTATCGACCACTGCATGCAGTACGTCGATGTCACCCACTGTGTTGAGCGCACAGAGAGCTAACTACGGTCGGGAGTAACAGGGTCACGGAAAATGAGTGTCACCATCGAACGCATAATTTGTCGCAACTCGTTAAGCGCGTGCCAGTATAGGTAAACGCATCAACCAGGAACCATCGCGCTCGCGGCCTCCCCTTGTCGCTTTTCCAATAAAAACTTTTCCCGCACGGTTACAGCGGTGCAGGGCTTGTTCTCTCTTTTTTTCTTTTTTTTTGCCACTTCTGTATGGCATGGCAACATGGTGGCACATCTTCCGCCTAACGTGTTTATCGAGCGAAAAAATTACTCTTGTTTTGACCTCCCGCGAGGTAATTATAAAGAGCTTGTGCGGTAATGGAGAAGACGTAGACAGGCTGTTTGTCGCGTGGTATAGCAGTGGAGCTTTGAGACCGGAAAGGGGGATGCAGGGGGCGTACAAGCCATAACTGCTCGGCATCACTTGCTCTCGTAATCACAAGGCCGCTTATTTTGTGCGTCTGTGCAGAGCGCAGCCCTCATATCCGGCGACGCTGTTAACAAAAGGAGTCCCAATCAAGTTTGCCACTACAGGAAATGAGTTCCAAGTTTTTACTGCATCGGGAAGTTGTATCATGCGCGAATTCGTGCCTATTTTGTAACGTCACAGCGGCGGTGAAAATGCGATTGAGTCCAGAACGGTTCTCCACGTGTGAAAGGGGAATTCAAGAGCCTGTCGCCTGCATGTATTTCTCCCGGTAAAGACATGCATTTTTTTCGGGCAAGAACAAGAATGTCTAAATATGGGTGTAACAGACCGCAAACATAGATTCCTATGCTCTAAAGATCAACTGAACATCGCTCGACTCCGAGGTTTAACTGCCACGCAAATCCAAAGATGTTACGTGGCAGAGGGCGTACTCAAGGCGAGATAAAAAAAAAATGCCCAGCAAAACCTTGGACACACAGCAAGCGCCAAGCCCTGCCATTTCGTTCACGGCGTCACTGTTTCCGCGTTTATTCTGTAGCTGTCAATAATAAAATAAACAAATGAAGCACGCCTCAAACCTTGCTGTCCTGGTTTCAGCTTTGAATCTGCGTGCATCGAACGTCGCTGACCATTTTCAGATTATGTTTTCCCTTATTTTTTTTTCTCTATATATCAGATGCGACCAATTTCCGGCCCTTTGTCATCGAAGAAGCCAAGAGTGAGGATAGGGTCAATGCCACGCGAACAAGGCTGCACTCTTTTGTGGCCAAAACAAAAATACATATTCCTGGCGGCCGCACCAGCGGTAGTGCCGCTGATATGGAAGCCTTGAATCACTCTAACCGACACCAGACGCCCAGCCGTGCTCCTTTGGCCAGACGAAGGCGCTCACCTCGCGCGTTCCGGCTTTTTGGAACAACGCCTACTTGGCGGGCTTCGCTCTTTTGATCTCATCGTGCCCGCGGTACCTCAGCGTTCTCTGCTTTCGGGGTTTCTTTCCTCCCTCGTGGAGATTGCCGACGACTTTTGTTTTTTGGCGGAGTTTTCCCGGTGCCCTGCGGGTTTATTTCGGAAAACCACTTCGACAAATATCATTGTTCTGCCCTTCTCCGCACGGCACACGAGGCAGCCTGTGGTACTCAGGGCTAAATCAACTTGGCTAAACACGGGTCTTTACTATTGTTTAGGATAAGGAAACTGCACACAAAAAACTGTGTGCAGTAACGTTGTGCATGGAACGGAAATACATAATGCGTTAGTGTGCACACACCAATACATAAATGTGATTGAGCTTCCTGTTAATGTGACGCACCTCCTTCGTCAACTTTAATAGTTTTATTGCAAATACCGCAACAGGAATAATTAGAGAACGTAAAATGTGCTGCTAATTTATGGAATTCATTGCCTATATTTCTATTTCCTACAAGCAAAAGTAATCAGTACCGAGAATTGTTTCCTCGGCCAGGGTGTCCGATGTGTAAACACGAGGACATTGAGGCCGACATTCATCACTTACTGTTGGACCGCCCAGCTCTCAAGCCTACAAGGATCCGGCACCTGATGGTAGCAGGTCTTTCACCGAGCAACCCTGCTTCATACATTGCCTGGACGCAGGGACCGTACCATCGTTCTCGACCGGACTTCATCAAATCAGCTAACCTTTTTCCATTCATTTAATCTCTACTACATCATTCATCACACCTTCACCCATCATTGATGCCCTGGGGCAATAAATTTCGCTTTAAAAATTCACAATATAATTGTAGCCGGCGTATCCCACCGTTTTCAACCGTTATACCTTATATATGCAAAAATATTGTACGGATCATCGCGGGGACTGGGTACAAACGAAACCTGCTCTGAACTTCACGGAGAATTTATTTTCTTCAAGGCAATGTTCTTCATTCGCGCTCTTAAAACTAATGGAAAGTCTGTAACTTACAGATAAGTCCAGACGTTGCGGCCAGCGTACAAGAAATAATATTCTTACTGAATTTATAGGAACTACATATTGAGATACACTTAAGAAATTCAAAGTTTATTCTAAGAGATTTGAAGAGAACCTAAAAAAGCCGTGAGGAAATAAATATAGCTTTTTTTTCTGAATACACAATCCAGCTGCAGAAAGTCCGCGCTCATGGTACCACAGTGATTAGGCACTCGACTTTTGAGCCCGACGACACGTGTTACATTCCGGCAGCTGCAGCAGCGTTTTGATGGGGGCGAAACGCAAGGCGCCCGTTTGCTGTGTTATGTTAGACAACGACCAGCCTTCAATGCCTTACAATAGTACCATCTACAGGCAAATTTTCCCGTTACAACTGATCCAACGTCTGAAACCGAATTTATTTCACACATTAGCGATATTTCTCATCACGTAATACATGTACGCGAAAATAAAGAGAAGGTAGGCAACACGCGAACCCAACGCTCACCTCTGCCATCTTTAAATAGCAGGAGACGCGCAGTTTGGCGTGATGCTTAAAAGGATTAGAGCCCTCCTTCGCACTCGCCGCTGCATTGCTTTGCTCATTACATAGTGCGCCATTTTTTGGTAATAAAAAATTTATTGTAATGTTTTTGTCGTCGATTCAACCCACCATCACCTCTTCATGTGGGCCTCGATTCTGGCAGTCTGGATGTCACAGGTAGCATTAAGAGGATTCTCGCACAGCTGCCGCTCTCACCGTTCGATCACGTTCCACATGGCACCCGCCGTATTTCATTATGTTCCATCTCCGCCGCTATATACGAAGGTGGCGCTGTTGAATACTGACAAGGACAGTTTGAAGACACGGCAGCACAAAAAAAAAACAGGAACGAGACGAAAGGACGGCGCCGAACTTCCAACATCTTTTATTGTGAATCTTTTCACGCATATATATACGCTCTGTTCGAGCCGTGGTCATCGCAGCGCATGCGCACATAGGTCCTCTCTTTGTCGTATTTGCGCATGCGTTGACGAGGACCACGGCTCGAACAGAATGTGTATATGCGTGGAAACCTTTGCAATAAAAGTTGGATGTTCAGTGGCGTCCTTGCCGTGTCCTCTCCGTACCTGTCTTTTTTGTGCTGCCGTCCCCTCAAATGCATACCAAAGCGTCCAATTCGCCATATTTCTTGTGGGCGGCTTCTACCCAACATAAATACTCCCGAAGTAGAAGATTGGACAACAGACGCCGCCACAGCTGAGTGCTCAGTTGATAGCGCACCACATGCGACATGCGGAGGTCGTGGGTTCGGATCGCACTTCTGGCATGGGGTTGTTTTTTTTTCTTCTGCTTTCTCATCAGTTATCTCTCAGGCATAAAAATTGTTATAATACTAATTTCTCATTTATAGACACAACTAATTAAAAAAGAAAATTCCCCTATCATTACCGTGCTTTTGGTGGCTGTTGGCTTCCCTCGTGTGAAGCTTCTGCCTTGGCGTTTCTTTGGGCCTTCCTCGTGTACATTTTTCGCCGATTTACGCATTGAATCCACGACCATGTATTTTGTTTTATAGCGAAATTTATTTTTCTTGTACGTGGTGTTGCGAGGATCTCTTGCAACACTACCAAACTGGTTCAGTTATCGAGAGACCTCAAAACGAAGCCAATCTCATGAAACGACGCTCAATAAAAAAAAACTGATCCGCAGCACCCGCAGCCTAGCCTTTATCTGGACTAGGGATTCGAAATTCCTCATGTGAGTCGAACGCGTTAAGAGATTTCCTCTAAATATAAGTTGGGTTATAATGCCAATATGTTCTGACATGCTATGCTAGCACCGCTTCTCATCAGATAACATTAACTCTGACCGCGTTTATCAGTGGCCTACACGGGGTTAAGAGATATATCTCAGTTATTCTTCTACTTCGTCTGAAAGGAGGGCGACTGAAAGGCAGTGTCAGTAATTTCAGACTTTATCGCGTAGCTTGATATCGTTCTCAGATAGGGATAGAGTCACAGCATTTATCAGTGGCCTAAAAAGGTGTTAAGAAAGATATCCCAGATATTCTTCTACTTAGTCTAAAATGAGGACGACTCAGAGGCAGTGTCAGTAATATCAGACTTCACTTTATCGCGTAGCGTCATATCGTTCTAATACTGGGATAGATTCACAGCGTTTATCAGTGGCCTAAAAGCGGGGAAGAGAGAGAGATATCTCAGTTATTTTTCTATTCGTGTGAATTGAGGGCGACTCAGAGGCAGTGTCACTAATATCAGACTTCAACTTATCGCGCAGTTTCATATCATTTTCATATAGTGATATATTCACGACGTTTATCAGCGGCCTAAAAGCTGTAGAGAGATATTTCAGTTATTCTTCTCCTTCATCTAAAATGAGGATGACTCAGAGGAAGTATCAGTAATATCAGGCTTCACTTTATTGCGTAGCTTCGTATTGCTCGCAGATAGGGACAGATGCTCAAGATTTTGTTCGTCCAGTTCCTCAACATTTCTGTATTTAAAGGCAGAAAGCGCACGACGTGAGTACAACAGGGTGCCTTCGCTTTGTGTCTGACCCATTGGTTCAAAAAACCAAGCTACGTTCAAGTCACGGTCTCCACAAAAAGGTCAGTGTTGTTTCTCTTTTTGGGAATTACTGAAAGTTTCCGACAGAACGATTTTTAGTTAGATTTTGGTTAGTAGTGCGCTTCTTGTAAATAATTCCTAGCGACTGCACATTCGAAATCAAGGTTTCCTTTATTTTTATTTTTATTATTTTATAATAATCTCCTTTCTATGTCTTGAGGCCATAATTACCACTAAAATTTTGAGGTATTTCATGTTCAGCTGGTCTCTATAGCGTCGCGTATTAACGAAGGTTTGCCAGTTTGCGTCCATTAACTTTCAGTACGTTTTAGCTCGTTTTATGCATTGTTGTTAAATGTTCGATTGTACATACCGCACTAAAAAAGACTTGGTTGAAATGGCGTAGCACCAATATCACGATGAAATAACTAGGCCCACCCTGAGTATTCTGTAGTTCATTCGCTTGACAAGAGCGTGAAACGAGAATTGATGAATATATAAGAGATGCTGGTTGATCTAATCCCCACAGAATACGTACTTTCCCGACGCGGCGGCCGCATTTCGAAGGAATCTAATTGCAAAAGCGCCCGTGTGCTGCGCCAATACAGCGCCTGTTAAAATTAAGGCTGTCAAAATTAATCACCAGCCCTCCACTAAGACACCCGTCATAGTCAATCTGTTGATTCGTGTCGTTAAACCCAAATATCAACACCAGCTGCGTAATGCGGCATTATTGCTGCACTCCAGGAGTGTCTGAAGACTTCTACTGTTTCGTAATCGAGTAGAAAAGCATCACATTCTTTGAAAGTCTGTGAGGACTGCTGTGGAGAGCTCGTTTAAGAGGTCATCTGCCCCAAGACTTCAATGCATATCTGGAGTTGTGGCAAAGAATCATGAGAACAGTCTGAACAAAGCTGTGTGCGGGTTTCCAAGTCCCGCCAATTGTAAGTGATCAATGCAATGCGGCGCTAATTCACAGCGGTGCATAGGAAGTTGCTTCGCCTTGTCAGGAAAGCCGACCTGCCATACTTATCGGCTATCGCCTTTCTCTCAAAAAAGCTCACGCAGCCTCTCTCTCCCATTAAACTCTACATGATCTCAGAGCGAATGTGACGGCGCGCACATATCCTAGCCCATGTACGGATTCCGCATCCCTGTTTGAAACCACAAAGATGATTTATGCTGTGGAGTGAGCATACTCTATTAGACTAGGACAAGTAAGAGTTGATGCAATACAAGTGTGCGCCATGAAACTTTGAGACGGTTTATTTTATTTTCGCTTTGTCATGAGCTTTGAAGCCTGAGTGTGCGTGTGTCCATATGGTCATGGTGTTACTGTGTTCCTTTCGTTGCTGTGGTAGCTCTGAGCAAACAAGCCTACTTTGCTGTCTTCACGCAAATAACGTCAGGAACAGATATTCTGTGATGATCAGGTTGGGCATTCGCTTCGGTGGCGGCCATAGCTGCGCGTGCTCGAACTGGCTGACCTCGGACTGCTGTCCCTGCTGGCGGAGGAGGAGGAGCCATTTTTGTTTTCGTTTCCTCACCCTCACTATAAGTCTCTCGTAAAGGGAAGGCATATATGTGGGCGTCCGGAAGGAGTGGCCCTGAAGGTAATCCTAGCTTTGGGCGATGTGACAAAGGTGGGCGTTTAAAACAATTACAACAGAAGACGCGGGACGTAGAGAAAGCCACTCCTGCCAAAAGGAAGGACGATAAGAGTGAGAGGAGGGGGATGATCAGGCGCAAATGTCAGATGTCGATGTGCAGCGTTGCTGCAGTGTCAAAGTGTAGATTTTGTAACAGGCGCAAGAATTTTGATACATCGCGCGACACATTTCTGTCATTAAATTTCTCAACATTTCCGGGTCCCGTACCATTCCCGAATCCGATCCTTCATTCCAAAATATACATGGCTTGAATTTTTGTGCTCGAATACTGCACATCTGAAAAAAAAATGCTGTAAACAGCCTGAATTCTAAACATTAAGATGTTTATTTTTCGCAGGTATGCAATTTGAGATGTCTGCGTTCTGCGGTTCCTCGGCCTGCTGGCTGCTGCTCTCTTTCCTGCTCGTCGTTCCCTTCGTGCTGAATGGAGCCAGCGCCTCAGTAGGCTTCACCATGACTCAGGGAGAAGCAGACGGCAAATACGTCCGCTTCGACCAGGTGCTCACCAATGTGCAAGCGGACCTCACCAAGGACCTCGGTGCCTTCCGGTCAGTGGTGTAGCACGCTTCTTTGAGCTGGTGCAGTGGCCGCCACAGTCGTTTTTAAAGTAGCTGATGACTCCGCCTAATTGCAAGGCGTGAGAAAGAAGATGCAGGGTGTGTGCAGGCTGTGCCCACCCCTTCCTCCACTAAGGCACCCACTGCGGACAAAAATTGCTGCACAGTACTTTCCTGACAAAAATATATCCAGAAGTGCTGCAATTGAGCCGTTAAAGGCATTTCTATATTAAAGCAGGAAGAAGCAAGCACAGGCACGCTTTCACACCATTCCTTAGTGACATGAAAGCGAATGAAACAGTTCGGAGGTTTTTTTTTTTTCTTGCTTTGCATAGAAGTCGGACAGCGATATATGCAGTGACCTTCGTTAGTTCAAGAAAGCGCTGAAAACAGCAATAAACCTACGTCTTTCTGAGCTAGTTTTAACGGCGGGCCGCAAGCTGGAGTAAGCTAGCTTGTGCTGAACTTAAAGAGCCGGAGCTTTGAATCTGACTGTTGCTTTAAGGCCGACCCACACGGGACGAACTTGCGCGACGAACTTTGCGCGCTAAGCCTTGCAGGTGTAGCGTCACACCAGTGTAGCTTCGCCGGACTGCACCACGTATGATGATAAAAGGGCGTTGCTAACATGGCGATGCGCTCTGAAGCGAGTCCTTCGCTTCGGTGTGTATTCGTCGTTTCACTGCGTTTTTCAGTACGGCCACTCGCTGTGAGTGAATGGCTCAAAGAGGTTTCTTTTCGTATTGTTCTGCTTGAATCGAAATGGACAGGGAGTAAAGTTGTTCTTCTTTTTTTGTCCTTTGATGATTCGACAGCTGCAAGCCCTAACGAGAGACGTCGGTTTAGAGATGAAAACAGCTCACTTAATACCAAATAGATGGCGCCACTAGGTGTAGAGTTATAGTCGCGTCTGCGTTTGTCTACGCTGTACTAAATGTGCAAGTGTGACATTCAGCGTAACGTCCCTCGACATGACTGCATTTAGCGAACGCCGCCGGAGAGAGTTCGTCGTTTCTTCGTCCGAAAATAGTTTCATGTGGGTCGGTCTTTAGACGTAGACGACCATCATAGCTCGAAATAAGATACGGGTCGGCACTTTGGCATCCAGAAGCAAGCGTCCTAGCTGAAACAAACCAAAAATGGTTCCAAATAACGGTGAGCGTTTCATAAACTCTAATTGTGACTGAACAGATAGCACCGCTACTCAGAAATCTAACCAAGGATTATCGTGAATAACCTCACGCTGCGTAACTGTCCGGTTTTGTTAACTTCCTAAGATACTTTATCACATAACTTTCAGCGACGATTTCCTGACTTATGGCGCCACTTCTAGCTCGACAAAAAATGTTCTCTGACTCTCTCGTACAACCAAGGGCGTTGCTGAGATTAGCTTTCCTCGTCTGTAGTGTCGATAACAAGCTTCAGAATGTATTGAAATTGATTCACAATTTAAGCGGTGTCGTTCATTTTACCTACACTGATTATTCTTGATTTCTCTTCCATTCAATTCTGTTCAAACGCTACTAGTACTTTCACTCGGCCCGTAGAAGACCTGAAAATGGCAGCACCTAGGAACATAGGACTTATAACAATTAATACATAGAAAGGACTCAGTATAACCTCGCGTTAAACTTGAGATTAAGCTAACGCGGTGATGATGCGTTTATTGTTCATCTGCTGTAATACCAGACCAGAATAGCGTATGACACGTATGCCACGTAATATAGACACGTATGACAAGATAGAAGGCGGTGTCAACGATGGAAGAGGGGGTCACTAACCAAATGCTAATATGTCCTGTCCTTCTGCTCGCCTATTCCGCAGTTGCCAGCTGTCTGGCCTGTACTACTTCTCCTTCACCTTCATGGCATCTCGCCGGGATTCCTGCCGCATGTCTCTGCGCCGAAACCGCGTGCCCGTGGTGACGGCCTTTGCGAGCGACAACGGCTTCAGCTGGGCGTCGAGCGGGGCAGTGCTGTACCTGGCACAGAACGACCTCGTCTACTTGTACCTGGAAGACGGGAAGTTCCACGAGTCTCAGTCTTCCCGCAGGGCGTTCACTTCGTTCTCCGGCTTCCTTGTTAGCGAGGATGCGCTGATGGGCCGCAATCCCCCGGCCTTCAACGCTAACGAAGGACTACTCCCGCCGGCGGACCCGACCGACAACATCTTCGGAGAAATTCTTCGCCATGAAGTGCCCCGGAACGCCACAGAAAGTGGTACACCCTCACCGTAGGCGTCCTTCGAGGCACCACCTCAGTCCCCCTTGCATTAGCACCATGTTTCACAGCTGCTACATGCAACATGCGTGTCACTTTGTGTAATAAGGCTGGCACAGGGTATTGCTCACGTATTTCTCGACTGTACAGCTGTCTGAGTCATTACTCATGTACTATTTATTCATCCTGTAGCATTCATTTGCCGAAAGGAAAATTACTGCTACAGGGTATTAATCACGTACTTCTCAACTGTGCCGCTGTCTGAATCATTACTCATGTACTATTTTTTCACCCCTGTACTATTTATTTGCCGAAAGGAAAATTACTGCTGTTTCCTGTAAATAAAATTTGTTGTATGCAAATAAGCCTGTGCCCACGGAGACGTTGATCAGAGCAAGACTGCTTTGAATTTGTTTATGTTCCTTTCACTCAACTTCAGACGTTGGTCTGAGTGTCAAATTGACGTAAGCGTTGCGAGCTGCAGCTGCCAATATTGAGCAAAAATGACGTTAGAATGAGTGAATAAATAATTACGCCAGACGGAAGTTTGCCGTCAGGCGGAATTACTACATAAGAAAGAAATCCTTTAGCAGCACTCGTACATGGTTATTAAGCTTAATTGTGCCAGAGCGTGTGCTGCTATCATTAAATCTTACAACCTTTTCATTCTGCAGCAATACGCAAGTGTACGTGTAGCTATAAATGACACGGTTACACGTGCAGCGACCGCCTTGTTTATCAGCGCCGTACGATTCACCTGAAACGGGAGGGAGTCAGTACTGCATTCTCAGCTGGCAATTGTGTCCAGGCGCTTCTGAGACTATCTTTGTGTGCGTTGGATGTTTCCATCTGGCTTCCTCAAGAAAAAAGCGCGGGATTTGTCAAAAATTCCCAGACCCCTAGTTTTACTGTGGCGGGCGTGTAGTAGCACTCCCGGCTCTCCCGTGCTCCTATGTAGTGCGCCGAAATGTTTTCTTTGGCATCCAAAGGCTTGAAGACCCAGCAGGGCTATACGAGCCATACTCAGCGCCAAGGAGGAAATCCACTTGCTCGGGAACTAGTGAAAATTCCACTGCGTTAGTCCTGGTGGCGGATATTACAAGCAGGTGCTCTTTGGAGCGGAATAATGTCCGTGAGTGGTTCTCGCAACAGCAGAAGGCGAAAAATGAGCTTCCCATCGCGGCTACTTTCAAAGCACGCTGCCACTTCGTGGCCTTGAATGGCTCTCCAATAAACAATGCACAACAGGCCAGCACAGGAACTGCAGGTGTGTCGGCGTCTACGTTTCCTTCGAGGAGACGCGTCACACAGTATAGCACCACTAGATGCTGTTATTTCCAGCATGCACAATCCTCTCTCCCGGCCAACGCCTTCAACCCTCTCTGTAGGCCCGGACATGTGAACATGGTGTTGTACCCCGTGCCTCACCAGACCAGGGCGTTTCCCGCAGTCGGATTGAACTCGATAACGGGCAAATTTCCCTCTATGGAGACCCTCCAGCCAATGGCGTCGACTGATTCACATGAACACATTGTGAATCCTCTTGTACCTACTAGCGTGACATCGCAGGGTGTGGCAAATGGAAGGGTATTAACCATGGCTCAATCGGATTAACCGCAGCGTCATGAAAATCTGTTGATGCCATTGGCTACAGGGCCTCCTTTCAGACTCATATGCCGCTACATTGTTTAGTTGTATTCGACTATAGCACATTGTTCATAGCAGTCATGAAATGAGAGTGAGAGCATATAGCGCTACGCGTTGCCTCTTGCTCAGTCAGTCAACCTCGTATTTTTTCCAAGCCCAACAAACCTGGACGCGTGCTTCTAGTTAGAGCGGTAGCAACTGCATGCTCCAGGGCGCTAATCATAAAATGTTACCACAGGATTTTTTTTTAATCTTTGGTACACCCCACCGATTTCCTGTTGGCTGTCAGAACTGGTCGGCGCGATCGCAGGAAGCATTTCCTAAGTCGTACTCGGGCACCATCTCACTGCTCTCTTTAGTCTTCTCGATGTTACAAATGAAAATACTCCCTTTGAACTACGCGGTGTTCGCTACTGATGGTCGACAGATGGCGCTAGTTGGTACTGTCCAGTGCAATATTCTCATGTTCTTATCCAGTGTAAGACCCTCCAACCCACAGCGCACGACGCCGCAGCAGGAATTCGCGAAGCACTAGGGTTTCGGAATAGCGAGGACATGCTCAATTTTCAAAAGTACGAACAAGTAAGAGAGGACTAGAGGATTGGCGGAGGAGGTCAAGGGATTAGTTTATAAAGGGAAGGAAAATGGGCTGTTAATCCAAAAATACTAAGTACGCTAGGAATTAATGGCGAGGTGACATTTGTCACCGCCCCGATACAAAGAAGATGCAAAAATTACCTATCTATCAGTAGTCACCAGTGATTCTGCCCAAGAAAGCTGGGCATGTGTAAACGTATTCGCGTCTGAATCTTGAAGGTATATAGGGGCAAGTGTACATCTGGCAAAGCGCAGAGAATTTGACAATGTCACACTCGCAAGGCTACTTGCACAAACTGCACCATTCATTTTAGTTGCGCGGAACTGAAAACTGAAAACCCATTTGTGAGTTTTGTCTGTGCGTGTGTGTGGCACTATCAGTTGCACATGCGTGAATGGGCGTGTTAACAGGCCCTGGGAAAGCTAGCGCTGCAGTCAATGCCAGCCGGAGTTCTCGCTTTGGCTGCCGTACTGTTTCGCAATCTTGATAGTCCACTCATAGGCGTCGGTCAATCAAGAACTGTTCTCAGGAATACGCCCTCTCTGGCTCAGATCGTGATATAGATGGCCCAGCGCTTTTTTTTTTATTCCCTTTCGAAGGATCGGCAGTATGTGGAATGAACAAAAGTAAATGCAAAAAATGCACAGGCAGAAAAAAACGCTAAATGCAAGCGGCAACAATCATCTTCATTTTCCTCCTGGGCTTCTCATAGCTAATTCTGGATTTTACACAACACCACGAAGGGCAACTAAGTCGTCAATACAAACTTCGGCGAAAAGCCTCCTCTACCATCAGGCACCGGGCGACAAGAAGGCGCTAAGCAGGCAGGCTTCACCGATGATGACGTCAATGGCTCAGGAGCTCCGCACGCGACACAGCGGTCCTGGATTTCCCCCGTTAAGAGAACTGATCGAAACTTCCTTTTGCAGTCGTGCTCTTATATGTCAAGGTGAAAGCCATTTCTCTCTTTGAAGTCTGTTTTCTTGTCACAGAACTTATGTTTATTACATGCGTCAACACCTGTACAGAAAGGTTACTCAAGAGCCGGCTATCGAATTTCGCGACTCACATCGGGGCTTAATTACCCGCCAAAGGCTGTAATTGGGACAATGCACGAAAAACACGCCTTCTCTTGCACGCAACCTCCCAACATTATCTCTAGCTGCTGCCTAAATTTTTCTGAAGTACCAATGACAAGGCTGCCGCCTTGGCTTCTGTTCCGTGTTCGGGACTTCGACACGTACGTTGGACAATTCATATTTTTCAGGAGATAAAAATAGAAGTAAATTGTCAATCTGACGCTCACAATCAAAACCCACAGAGGTATTTCTATAATAGCCATTGAATTTATTCTACCACAGAAGTTACAAATGGTAAAACCATTCAAGTAATATTGTTAGGCAGCAACATCATAATCCTTCACTTTAATAATAATAATAATAATTGGTTTTTGGGGAAAGAAAACGGCGCAGTATCTGTCTCATATATTGTTAGACACCTGAACCGTGCCGTAAGGGAAGGGACAGACGAGGGAGTGAAAGAAGACAGGAAGAAACCGGTGCCGTAGTGGGGGGCTCCGGAATAATTTCGACCACCTTGAAATCTTTCACGTGCACTGACATCGCACAACTTTGGCAAAAACAAAACTCTAACCGTGCAAACAGCTCAAATTTTCTATTAATTATACTTTCAACTACTACACTAGTTAATTGCATGTATTTTCCACTTAAGCTCACTATTCTCGCGAGCTTCTTTCCATAAAAAGCCCAACTATTCTTGACCAAATTATTTATTAAGGTCTGTTTTTTGTGGGACAAAAATTTGTTATCGTAGTTGTGCTCATTGCACTGCATCAAGAAAACTCCATTCGGGCAGCTGTGCAGGGTTCAGCTCAGACCTCCTTTACTCGACGAGCCACGTGAACGAAGCAAAAGCGCATTCAAATTCTGCGGCGCCTGTATTCGTAAAATACGTCACATTGCAGCGACATATTCCAAGCTTGTGCGCTAATCGCTTAATATTCTGTTTGCCGTAATTGCCACGGGTCTATTCTGGCCGTTCGCTGATGTCGCCTTCATCGCCTTTGGCCGGGACTCCTTTCTTGGGCCTGGGCATGCGGCACTTGCCACGAATGCACACTCCTTCGTGCAACAGTGACTGAAAAAAGAAAGTAAAAAATAATAAGGGAGAAATTACTCATTGGCACCCACCCAAGCGCAGCCACACGGCTACAGATACGGCTACAAAAACAGTTCGTTTGCTAAAGCAGCAGGCACACTAATATCTCCAATAACTTTGATAAAAAGCAGACAACTGAATCGTGATTTCTTGTTGATAAATCTGCAATCACTTTCTCTTTAGAAAAGGAAATGTAAAAAGGGAAAAAAATGCATCCGGAACTTTTCTTTGTACAACTGCAAACACTTCGCTGGAAGGAGCGGTTCTGGTGAACGAAAAATATTGCACCTTTATCGGTCCTGGCTTGAATTTGCTATCCCTCACCGAATGCGGGGATCTTTCACAACACTTCTTCAAAAGACCAGGAAATTAAAGATGAGGGCAGCATAGAAGGACACGAGACACACGAGAGCTAACTTTCAGCCATTGAAAGTTACCATTATCGAAAGCTAGCACTCCTGAGTCTCCTGCCTATTCCTCCTGTCATCTTTTTAAATTGCGCTGTGTTTCTGAACTCATATCACCCATAGCCCGTCGCGCTAAGGGCATGTGATGTTAAGCGTCCAGAAGCTGCACGCGCATCCTACGGAGACGCCGTAGTAGCAGCTTATGGATGAATTTTCTGCACCGAGAGCTTATTAAACGTGCGCTCCCATCTCATAGCCCATTGGAGAGTTTACATTTCGTATTAAGAGAACTTCTTGTTTAGTGAGTTGGTAGCTGTTCATTGTAAACCATTTAAGGCGGCACAACAAAACATACAGACAAGAGGAGACAACGCCACTCACAACTGCTTCATTTTTCGCCTCCATTTAAACATAGACACTTGTGTCCAGGATTCGATCTCGCGACCTTAAGCTCAGCAGCCGGACGCGATTGCCCCTCTACCCTCACAGCGGTTCACGTCCCGTTAAGACCATATTTAGCACAGCGCGATCCGCGGGGAGCCACTGCGCATGCGCAGATCGCCGCACCACGTGACACCAGGTTGCGGCCAGTAGCGCACACGCCTGTCGCGTCGGGACCAATCAGCGCGACGCACGGAAGCGGTTTGCAGTAACGGCCGAGCATCGCGCTATGCCTAAACCCTCTAATACCCCTCCTGCGCGGAGAACCGGTAATACGCAGACGTGCTTTTCGTATTGCGTTAAGCATGCGTTCGGCTTTCAAGTGAGGACACGACCATGCATGGTGCTTACCCGACACGGCGTTCCATCTTCCTCCAGTCCCATTCTCAAGTTGCCTTCCGGCAGGTGGCACAGGTAGACGCAGTGTCTACGAACCTTGTCCTATGGGAGAACACAGAAATAAAGCTTATGTGCCGCTTCTAACGTTATCCAAAAACATTCTATACTGCACTTGCTGGTAATTTGTTTGATACTTATTGCAGTTCTACGAGAAGTGTAAATTTGCGAGGCAAAACTGCTTCTGGGCTTGTAATCTATGCGCAACGCGGGGTTAAAGAATAAATTGGAGAACTTATCGTTCTTTTTAATGTACACCGAGACTCATTAGACGGCTTTCTTGTTCACGCGTGACCGCCACGGCCGGAAATGCGGTCTGAAAATTACGGCTCAGTAGTTGGCAACCATAGCCGCTCGGTTATGATATGGGCTGCTGCCTTGCTAATCATTCTTTTTTGCGTCAAGCCGCAATTACGCATTGAGTTTCTTGCTACATGGGCGGTTAGGGCAATGTCTGCCACTTTGAGCCGGCAAGCCGTGTTGGCACATTGCCCCACACGTGCCAGGCGCCGACTGGAATTCCAAACAAATCATATACAGCGAAACTTCACACGCCCCGCCGCGGTGGCTCAGTGGTTAGGGCGCTCGACTACTGATCCGGAGTTCCCGGGTTCGAACCCGACCGCGCGGCTGCGTTTTTATGGAGGAAAAACGCTAAGGCGCCCGTGTGCTGTGCGATGTCAGTGCACGTTAAAGATCCCCAGGTGGTCGAAATTATTCCGGAGCCCTCCACTACGGCACCTCTTCTTCCTTTCTTCTTTCACTCCCTCCTTTATCCCTTCCCTTACGGCGCGGTTCAGGTGTCCAACGATATATGAGACAGATACTGCGCCATTTCCTTTCCCCCAAAACCAATTATTATTATTATTAACTTCACACAGCATGTCTTCCTCGTGCATGCGCAAAAGACGGCTTCACCACTACTCTCTCCCTGTCTACTGCCATTAGCCAACTTTCAGGAGCTTATGAACATAAATCATATCAACGAGACCAGCTGTCAGAGTTGGACTCCAGAAGGCTCATTATCTAATCAAGGAGACCGAGCGAGCTGGGAAACTTTTTTTTCTTTTGGCAACGACAACGGTGCTAACGGCTTATGCGCTTATCGCATCTCATGGCTTAGTCTCAATCAACCATTGTTTTGTTTCAGGATGGTCTCTGGTGCTTTCGTTATTGTTTGCTTCATTTTGCTCTTAATTTTTTACCTTGTTTTGATGAATTGGTTGGGCCTGCTTATTATGACTGTTAAGTATATACGGCTTATATTTTGGGCCATTGATTCACAGCCGTACTGGAACCGGAAACTGTTTAATATGCAGGAATTTAACAAATTTGGCGTACTAGTTCTCTAAGCGCCAGCAAAGTGACCCCACCAAAGCGTTAGAGCGTGCTGAATGAGCCGAGCTTAAAAAACTCAGCGTCTTGCTTCGCTTCCACTCACCACTTTTGTCCGCATCCTGTGGCACGCTGGGTCCCTTGTGATCATGGCAGTAGCGAAGTCAGCGAAGGTCGCTTTATGGAAAAAAAAATGAAGGAAACAAATAATTATTCGTTGTATGCTTCTGGCTTTTTTTTCTTTCTTTTTTTCTTTACCTGAGCAAGAGTTGCGAAGCCTATTCACTTTCTTTAATAGGCATTGCAATTAATATAGACTCCATACAAATAAATGCTTGGATTGTCTTCTCTCTTAGGATTCCGTTACTTTTCACATCAGAGCGGTATCTCCGCCAGCTGGGTACATCTCTGCCACCGACGCGCTAGTCACTTTAAGCCATTGCAGTATCATTTTTTTTTTCCTTTTGAATTTCTCGGTTTTAAAGAACTCTTCTGACACTTTTGGGGAGAAATGTACAGACTTGTGCAACATTGACACAAGTGCACTCCTGGCAGAATGATATTGTTTAAGAGTTATAGGAAAGAGAACGATTTAATAGTTATTTATTGTAGCATCTTCTAACCCCGTCACTTTAAGATAAGTGGAAGCCCAGGAGAAGAAAATTATTGAAATTATTGAATTGAATTAACCAGCCAAAATATTACATTAAAAATGTGGGGCTGCATATAGAGACGGCAAGTTGTTCATATTAAGGCAGGACCTCCGATCGTTACTATCAAATCAGTGAAAAGGAAACGGGTCCCCTATCATCGTTCATTTAATGCGACACAGAGGATTTAAACAGTGACATAGTAATCACTGCAGGAAGGCAACGTATCCACTAATCCTCGGTTTTATGCCTACTTATAAACCCTTGAAAGCAATTGAAACCTAACGAAGGTCACTCTGAACGTCTTATGAGCCAGCGAGGGAAGTATATTTATGTGCATGTGAATAAGCTTGAAATCCCTGCAGAGTAAGTCTTAAAGTGACGACAGACGAATTACCAATATTAGTCTAATTCGACGTCGCAAACATTGTCACCTTGCAAATAAACAAAACCTCCAGCGTCCAACTACAAGCACACCGAAAATCATGTTCGGCTGCCTTGGCTTATCTTTTTCTGCGGAACGCTTTCGTTTGCGGTAACAAACTATCTCAGCGAGCCGTTGGGCGGAAAAAAGAAACGGATTGGTTTAGTGCGCTATAACACACACCTAGAGGGCAGCATAGCACTTACCGAGAACAACGATCACCACAACAAACGCCACCGACGTCTTCATGTTCGTTGCTAGCGTGTCTCTACAGAAACTGCTCGCAAGATCACGGCACCGCACACGCTACACAGCACGGGGTATAGCTCCACACGGGTGCGCACGTTGAAATTGACTGAATAACGTGGCTTTAGCGCACGCTGTTTCAACCCTCTTCTCTCGCGTATGCGTTGACGTCTATCCCGAGTAAGCTGCCAAGTAGTAGCGTGCACAAGGCAGTCGGGAAAGGCGGGATTTCCTCTCCGAGGCACAGCGCCAACGGGAATGGCGGGGGGGGGGGGGGGGGCCCGGATGGCCTTGATCAAGAGACGGGTTCAGCTATTTCTATCGTGTCTCTCTGGAACTGTGCGTCAGCAATAATGCGTCATGATAATGAGAAAATCTAGCTGAAAAAAAAAAAGTACGTGAAGTGTTGCTCAGTGGAAAGATCAATGCTGTTGGCTAAGGGGGATACGTGGCAGAATGACAGAGCACAAACGACGACCATACTTAATGTGAATGAGTGCTGTTCAGGTCCTCGGTCGTATCGCTTTGTGCGCTGTAGAGCTACCGTAATGCACAGCAGGCAGAAAAAAATTGTGAGACGCGGTCGTGAGGGGAAAAAACATATTTCGGCGCCGTCCCGCAAGCCAATCGCCGGAAATGCCTGCAGATAGAACGAGATGTGCATGCGCACCCGCTGCTATTAATACCACGCGACTGGGTCGCGAGGCAACGCTAGAATAAATTTGTTGCGTGAGCACGCATCCCGTCAAGTTTCGCTACCGATTGACTGAACAAACTATACCCGAAACGTGTACCTTCCTTAGAGGCCACTCGCAGGGTATTTATGCGAAAATAGAGCAGGGCATGTGGATTTGCTCTCTTTTCAAGCTGCGTCCCAAGCTTGTTAGTTGCAGCACCACAATATATTAATGTCTATGATAACTTCACTTCAATGACAACCGCCATATTGCTAGCAGGTTTGGCTTTTCAAGATTAACCAATTACCAACATACGCTCGCTCTGGATGACAGCCAATATTGCCGCTTGATTTCCTTTGTGTCTCAGATTGTTTCTGTTTGATACTTCCAGACCATGTTACTCGAAAAACCTGAAAATTTGAAGCCAGTTCCCCTTGGCTCATATTAATAATGTCTCGAAAATGGCGGCTACTGCATGCAACTGCGGGTGTATCCACTGCACTGTAACTGTATCCACTGTGAATGCAAATGAGATGGGGGAGGGGGAGCCGGCACTTCCCAGTGTTTCGCATTGTCGTGGTCGCTGTTGCTTCTGGCCTATTTTTTGATAAAAGCACCCGTGACAAAGGACGGGTGACGGTTTCGCAGCGTAGAGTTCCGAAAACTTTATTGAAGCTTAAACGCCGTTACTTTGAAATAATATAGCACTTACAACAAGAGATCGAGGTGCTTTTACTGTTTTGCCCGTTGTTTCTTTTCTCTTGGTGTCGACATAATGTAAAAATTATTGCTCGAGTGTTCATTTTTTTCTTGCGATAGAAACAGGGTAGGCGGAACATAACGATCCATTCCAACCTTTTCGTTATTTCCCGTCACTCTATGTATTTTCCGTCTCATCATTGGCAGAAGCGACTCCGCGTTTCCACTATCGATGGCCTTGAGCCAATAACGAGAATCGAATACGGGGCGTGGCCTCGCTTCGGCCGGTGACGAAGGGCGGGAAATACAAAAAAAAAGACAGAATGCAACTGGTTTAAGGATTTTTTCACTATTGCATCCCAGCTTGTAGTAACGCCACCGCATTATTTTTTTTTTTGCACCGGCAGAGTCACTGTCCGAGATCTCAAACCAATAAAGCAATTAGCACACAAAAATCATAGTAATAGTTAAAACAGGCTCTGTTCCCCTAGTAAATGTCGTAAAAACTAGCTCAACTTTGATTTGCAGCAGAAAAAAAAATGCAGCGCGTTTCTCGCAGTTGTGTTGTTGCTGCGATTCTTTTACATTTCATTGTGTAGGCTCAGCTGCACTTTATTTCAATGCAATTTTGGAGCGGTGAGGACTTCCTTTTGAGGCGACACAATCCCGCAGGCTTAGTTACCGAACCACATCGGCCTTAAGCCTTGAGATGATGATCCTGCCCACAGGCAATATTGATTATTTTACGCTGAACATTAAACATGGAGTGAAGATACAACCAGTTTCCGCCTGCTCTGAGTCTATTGGCACCAGGTGCGGTGCAGTCCGTTAGGGGCACACTTCAGGTAGCAGCCGGTGAGGATTCACAGGGTACCTGCATCAGTGCAGGCCTTCCCGGTCCATTTTTACACTTTCTAGGCCCAAGGTCTTTCACATTTGACAGCAGTAACGAGAGGCGATTGAGTCGCCTAATGTGGAAGCACCTTTTACCTAAAGCGACTAAGAGTTTCATCTTCGGTGGTCGTGAATAAACGGGCCGCCACCTGTAATCAAGGGAAGTCACTTTCGACTGAGCTCGATATTGCAGCGCTGTTCTCCGAAATCAAAGCCCATCACAAGAAACAGATGTTGTTATAGCCACAAACCTGAAGCCGAACGACGGTGTTACAAGTAGCCGTTGTGTGCGCTGCTCCGAGTTGTTACGGCTCGAATTGTTGTTACGGCTCGAGTTGTTACGGCTCGAGCTTTTTTTATGCTGTAGGCATTCAGATCTCAAGAAACAAATTTCTCTTCACCTTGGAATTAGAGGAAACAATCTTGAAGACAAGTTCCAAATAGTAAAGCACTCAAATTTAAAGTGTTTGGTCTGGTTAGATACCATGCGCCAGTTTTAAAGAAAGTCTGACTGTACAACACGGAAAGTACGCTCCCAAAGAGGTGCGGTCATGTGGCTCGTTACATCTTTACCTCTCGACCTAGTCCTTGGGTCACAGGGGCAGGAATGGGTCGTAAGAACTCTTTTCCTCAACCGCATGCTCCCTAAGAAACGCATCGTTCAATTTAAAGTACTAATAAAAGGAAAGCTTTTGTTGCATATTTGGTTCGACGTATAGCGTAAACAAAAACATTTTTTCCCCAAGTAAAAACCTTTTTGGCCGTACACATTGTGACGGCTGCAAGTTTCTGAACATTTTTTTTCTCGTAATAAATATATTTTACTACAGTATAATGTAGCCAACTCAAAAAGAATCGCAGGATTTAATCTCATACGTTGTGAAAAGTAATTTTGTCACTCATTCACGGATCTATCTAAATGTTGCGGCTAGTTGCTAAATACTTCGCAGAAGCGACCAGTGCCCCCAGCAATGGCTCCACTGTGACGCTTGTGATAATTGCAGCCCCGGTGAACTTGAAGGATCTGTAGACGACCCTGTTGCCCAGGCTCTGCTGTTTGCGCAGGTTTCCGGCGACCCTATTCTTGCAAGTGCCGAAATAGTAGTACAGGTTGTTCCGCAACTTCCTCAGCTGCAAGCACACCCAGCAGACAATATTAACGACGTTCGACGCAAAATAATTAACGTTTATCAGCCCTCGCTTAATAGAAACATCTGTTCTTAAAGCCAGCGCAAATTTGGGGCTCAAGATCGACAGTGCTCACACATACTATACACGCCCATGCTCGTTCGCAGTGCTCGCCCTGTGCCTTATTCGCCCTTCCCCACGAATTTATGGGACGCCATAAATTTATGGGACGCAAATTTGATTTTAAAAATGTTTCTTTTTCATGAAAGTCTCAATACCTGAGATTCAATAGCGCTATACGTAATTCGTGCAATGTGAATTAGGATGCATACGTCTACGCCACGAAGCGTGAAACAACGGGGATGAAATTACTTTTTTTCCATTAAAATTCTGTTGCATGAACTTTATAGTGCGGGTGTACATTCGCGCTGCATCATTTAGCATGAACTAGTACCAACCAACTAGCCCAGCTCCATATCTTAATAATAATTGATTTTTTGGGGAAAGGAAATGGCGCAGTATCTGTCACATATATCGTTGCACACCTGAACCGCGCCACATTGCAGCTCCATATCTTGCATTTGGAATTCTCACTGCCACGTCGTTTTTTACCTTGATGGTTTCGCAAATCAGAGGAGGTAAGTGACCTCAGCGAAAAGTCTTCTCCACAGAAGACAACTCGCGTAGCTAAAAAGCAAAAAAATAGCAAAATAGCGATCTCTGAGAAGTCATTATCCAGGCGAAGTATAATAGGCCCATGTTGCCATCGAAGTTCAAAGACTTGTGAGAACTTCTCCAAGTTCACCACACACTCTAAACACGAATACGCCTATATACGCCTGTCTGGGAGTAAAAAGAGAGTACGCTATCATATAGCGAACTCCTTTATAAAAGAAACTGCGCGATAGAGCAGCTTACACCCTTTTTACTCCTTTCGTGTTTAGAGCGCACCCTAGCAAGACCGATCAGGGGAGATGTTTTACCTGTTGCTCACCGATGAAAACCGCGTTGCTGAAGACCACCACGAGCGCCTTGTTGGTGCATGGCGGGAAGGTGAGCGAGCCCAGGTAGATGTAGTAGCTGAGCGTCGTGTTCGGGAGCAGGTAGGCCATGGGAATCTTGGTCTCGGTCGAGTTGCCCCGGGACGTCATGTGCTCCGTGGCATTGACGAGCACGTCCAAGAGCGGGTTGGGCGCTTCCCGCTTCTGCAGTCGGGTAAAAAAAGGATGTTCTTGGACGACCTCATTCCGTGTCTATGTGACCACCAACGTTTTGAAGCCAGCCATTACTAGATACCCCGTTAAGTACAACGCCACATGGAATCGTTAGGCCGGCGACCACAGATTTCAGCTCCGGAGTACGTTTCATGCCAGCTAGAAACTAAGACCAAATTGGTCCCCCCTAAATTCAAATATTTTCGAGGGCGTTTGCCTCAGTTTGCCTGGGAGACAACACTGTGTCGTAATCTGACAAGCCGTCCTCCTAATCCGCTACACATTGCCACAATTGGAATTATCTCGCACGAATCCAGAGCACCCGCTTTGGGATGAAAGCTCATTTGATCAGTCTAGAAACATCAGTGCGCAAACTATACCTTCACTGAACCATGAGTGAAAATTGGCGGGTAGGGATAAACATTTTACTTTTTCTACATGCAGGCGTCTACAGAAGGAGCAGTTGACTCCTTATCACAGCAGAAACACTGCTCTCGTACAGTGTCGTGCGCCCACCCTTACAAAAATATTTTAGACAGTCTATAGACTGTCCATAAACTTCTGTCTATAAAGTCTATAGATTCTCTGTAGACAAACTATAGAGAACAGTCTATAGGCAATGCAAATCCTACATACAGTCCTTAGACCATCTAAAGATTTATGGCCATATACTTTCGGTAGCATTTCGTCTATAGACAGTCTATAGACTATAAATAGACAAAAATAAATATCTATAGGAAGGCAATAGAGTCTATAAGAAGTCTATAGACCATTTTTATGAGGGCAGTTTCTGCATTGCATCGCATGATCGGTAAACTAACTACTGTCATGCATATAACGGTCTCTTAGGTGTCCGAGTTTGTAGGTCGCTGTTGTCCCTCTGAAACACAAATACATCTGGAAGAAAAATGCAAGGTCCCGATTCCGGGCTGAAACACCTCGTATGACTGCAACAATTTCACCCTTTTATGTGCAAAGCCATCCAAGACCACAACTCCACGCCCTCGGTCTTTCTTCCAGTTTGTTGCTTCACATTGTCAAGTATACGCCGAGAAATTCCATGAAGTTGTTCCCATTAGTCTGCATTAAGGCACCGAAGCCGATGAGGCCAGACCGCAGTCCATGTCTCCGATTGCAATGCTACGATGGCTGGACATACAAGTGCAAGTGGCGTCCGATTAAAAGCCAGGCCTGCCTACCTCGAAGAGGATGACGAACATGGCCAACCCTTTGTCCCGTCGGAGGCAGTCAGAGGGCGTTGGCGTCTCGCAGGACATCAGAAGCTGTAGCTGCGCAGAAACGGAGGAAAATAACATTCAACTGACCGTTTTCAAGCAACACAAGGGGAGAGGAGAAAAGAGGGCATATGTCCAGCACTTACAGAAGCGGCAGAAGAACTTCTCTTCAAACAGCTTACGAATTCAAGAACATTGCGGAGTGCACTACACCGAGCTACAAGTAAGGCCCTTTGTTATGAAATTATTTTCTTTTCAGAATTCGGGGGGGGTAAAAAGTGCATGCTAATTTTTCAGTTCAAATTCGTGTACAAACACGGGTTATTCAAGAAAAGGTTCCATAATCCGGGTTTTTCGACTTATTTTATATAGCAAAAACGACTATTAGTGTTTGTTTTTGTGTGGGACATTATTTCATTTTTTGTAAACATTTTTTGTAAACATTATTTTTCGTAAACAATTCAGAATTGGAAGGGTGCAGAAAGGAACTATTTTTTCGAAATGAAACATTCCATTTATCTAATTATATTTAAGTCGTCAAGAACATTACTATTCCCGTTCAGCACTTGCTCGTTTGATCTAGGCCTGCCGATGTACACAGCAGAAACATTTACTCAATACAACAGTGGAACACAGCAGCCCTAGGACAGGGCTCCGTTATCCTTGGTGCCACACAATAGAATGATGCTGCTGAGACTTCTGGTCGTTCCCTGCGTTTGTCTCTTAAAACATGCTTTTCGAATCTATTCCCAAATTAGGTCAGACCTGCAATAACAAGAGCTAAAAGAGGAATAAAATCAGCAGCAATCCGCCGCAAAACAGTGCATTATAGTTAGCACAAGAGATCCGCTATTGCCCGTGCGTTTTAATCACTTTCTTGCATTGCGGAACTGCATTTTGTGGAAGGCGCACTTTCGGGCAGAAATCGGGGCTTCACTCGATCTCTGAGAAATCAGCTTGTAGGACAAGAATCCGGCGAAGCAGAAGAACGAAGGTCCCCAGTTAAAGAACACGGACTGCCCACTATAGGGCCTTATCACTATCATCAGCTGCACCTCGGAGATGCCATACAGTTCGTCAGTGAATGTTGTTTTTTAGACACTAACCTGAAAAGTAATACGTCCACATGCTCTGAAGTCAGCATTTTTCATGCTCTAAGTTGCAGCACAAACTGAGAAAATGCAATAGCAGTATTTTTCTCAACCACAATACCTGACTGCATTTATTTTCTGCCGGATTCGCCTCCCGCCGTTACAAAAACTTGTTTAGACAGTCTATAGACTGTCCGTAGACTTCTTTCTGTAAATTCTATAGATTTTCTATAGACGAACCCTAAAGAACAGTCTATATTCAATACAAACTCTATAGACAGTCTATAGACAATCTATAGACTTATGGCCGCACACTTTTAGTAGACTTTTTTCTATGGACAGTCCATAGACTATGATCAGACAAAA